>JBBPBX010012618.1:0-17592 GCA_038048925.1 Garcialebias charrua | reverse complement strand
TATATATATATATATATTTTATATATATATACATATTTATTTTTATTTTTTATTTATATAGTGAATAATGCTTAGCTATAGCAAAATCTAGCAAATTTTCTGTAAACCTGAATGAGCTGCAGCTGTTTTTGTGCTTGTTAATTTTGATTATCTGTGGAGGTCGTCTTATGTTTGGGTGATTCCTAAAGTTCATCAGTTATTGATCCATATTAATTGATTACTTTCTGAGTGTTTCATTAAAATGTATTATATGATTCATGATATATTTTGCTAACAGACACACAGACATGGTTTATGCCACCAGTTAATGTTAAAGTTTAGTGCTCACAGTTTGGGATGATGCTCTGCCACTACCAGGTCAAATATTAGCGCAATATATTAAAACTCATTTAGTGTTGATGTTGTTAAGGTAGATTGTCCGTGGCAGCCATCTTGAATTGTTTAATCAACTACAGAAGAATCACCGATGATTGCTTTCTGGGAGTTTCATTAAATTCTGTCCAGTCGTTCATGAGATATTTTGCTAACACTAGTCAAATGCACACATACCATTTTGCCTTTGGGTGCAGGTAAGAAACAGTGAGTGTAAATTTTCTTGTCATTTCATGTCAGTTATGATCTTTACAGATGTGCTCAAAAAGCTTTTTTATTTTAATCTACTGTTATTTTCAGCGATTATATAGATATAAGGGTGAAACATCAGGAATCTGGTAACTATAAACGTTGTGTTAAAAATGTGTAAAAATTATTTTTGGCTTAATTTTTCAAGAAGGCCTGAACAGACAAAGGTTGATGTGAACTAAAACCAGATGTTTCTCTGCTACATCTGATCAGACGGACGAACCGGGCAAACTTGAGCTTGTTGCTCGTATTTTTGTGCCGGGTTGCCAGATCGAGCGTGTGTTAAAATTCTGAAGTGCCAAGTGACTCGAGCTTTATCGCAAATTCATCTGGAAAGTATTCTTTGGTTAAAGAGGGGCTAAACTCCAAATTAACTTTTTTTAGCTGATAAACTCCCTACAATGTGTCTAAAATGTTGTATAGCACTATGTCTGTGTTAATCTTCACATATTTGTGCGTATTAGTTTAAATCGGCAATATTTGGTCTAAAAACGTGTTTACAGTAACCCTATGGGTTGAACAGAGGAATTGCACCTTAATTTTCTTATTGGTCAAGGACTGTACACTCTGACGTCATGAAAAAGGTTCAAGCCAATCCCCTGCAGAGATGGAAGGTCCTCGCTGCAGTTCATACCTTATATGGAAGTGGTACATTGCACTCCGGAAAAGTACTGCAACAACACATGTACCGTAAAAAACGGTCTATAATACGCTATATTTTTGCTCATTTGAATGTCCTGCGTATTAAACACAGAAGAGTATTATTTATGGATTTTTTCCCATATTTTTAGACCCATTTTTCGCTCTGATTCTTCGTTTTTCATTTTTGGCAAAAATGGTGCAGTACCAGTTTCGGCCGCTATACGGGCGCTGTGGGCAGCAGCCAGCAGAGGACTCAGAGAGCGAAGAGGAAGAGGAGGGCCACTTCCAGACGTTTCTAGCTCATGTGTCCGAAAACAGCCTCCTCTGGTCGGACTGACTCTGTCGCTGCCCGCCCCTTGCTCTGGATGTAGCTGCTATTAGCTGTGAGGTTCGCTGTTTTTGTTTGCAAGATACCACTCATAAACCACACCGCAGATTTTTAAATCCAGTTGATTTCACATTTGGTTCAGCTCAGGAGCCCGTCTGCTATAGTCAGGTAAGAAATATATTTTTTAAGCGTTTATTTAGCTAAATTTAAAGAAACAAAGCGTCCGGTCCGAACCACCTGCCTAAAATTCGGCAAACTTCTTTTTTTAAAAATCCAGCTGATTTGAACATTTCGTTAAGCTCAGGAGCACGTCTGCTATAAAGTCAGCTAAGAAATATATTTTTTCTCGCAAAGAAATAATTGTTTTACCGTGTTTCCTTGTGAAGATCTTCGTACTCGCTTGCTTCTGTCGCCGCCATCTTGATTAGGGCAAATGAGGCGCTGACGCGTCGCGTGATGATGACGCGTATTAAACACCGAAGCGTATTGTTTACGTTTTTTTCTTGTTTATTGTTAATAATCGGACAAAGCATATTAAACACGGGTGCGTATTTTACAACGGCGAATACGGTACAGGTAGTCCCCGACTTACGAGCGCTCTTACTTACGAGGTCCCGGACTTACGAGCATGCATCTCATTAAAAAAAAAATAATAATAAATTTTTTTTTTTTTTTTTTTTTTTATTATAAATGAATACATGTACAGTACTGGACAGTCACCAAGCACTTAGCCTATCCTAACACAGTTTTTAAAGATGAAGGAATAAGTTGAATTGTCTGCCTTTCACATAAAGGGAGCAAGCTCCCTATGGAGCCTGCAGGGAGGAGGGAGACAATTCAACTGATTCCTTCATCTTTAAAAACTGTGTTAGGATAGGCTAAGTGCTTGGTGACTGTACAGTACTGTACATTTATCTATTTATAAATAAAAAACAATAAAAAATAAAAATACTGTATATACTGTATATTTTTAATAAATAGATAAATGTACAGTACTGTACATGTATTCATTTATAAAAATAAAAAAAAGTAAAAAAAAGTAAACAAAAAAAAATTATTATTATTATTATTATTTTTTTTACTATGTGATCCTACTTACGAATTTTTGACTTACGAGCGCCCCCTAGGGACGGAACTCGCTCGTAAGTTGGGGACTACCTGTAATAGTTTTTGGGATGGCACTAGTTATTTGTATATTTTAACTTATTTATTTTAAGAATACTAGTTGGTTGTACTGATTTGTTTTCTTATGGAGCGATGGACAACGTGAACGCAGCTCAACCACCCACCTCCTCCCCCCCTTGTCTCGCAACACACCCATTTTCATGGGGAGTTTGAATCTGGTCTGGGGGCGGAGCTACCGTTTCACAGTGAGTGCCTCTTTAAAGAACACTCTATCTTTATTATGTAACTAATAGAAATGTGCAGTCATGTTGGATGAAAGCAGAAGTGCCGTTGTTAATTTTTAAACATTGTGGCGCCACACGGAGCTGCTGATGCCACGCCGTTCATCGATCTGGCACCAACGTGGGCTCCTTTCAGGCTTTTCAGTCCTCGGAGGGGCAGCGCCTCAACTGAACATCTCGTCCATTTTAAACATGGTTGAAGAAACTCAAACGTGGTGTCAGGATGACACACACACAGCACTTCAGTAATTGGATGTCCGCCCCGCTCCACTCCATTGTTGAGGGAAAATGTGTTGGTTCTCATTTAAACCCAGCTTGTGACTCTCTTCACTACACTTACCAACACCACTGAATTACAGCGGCGCTTGTCTCTGCAGCTGCTTTTCTCTTTGTAAAGATCTCACAGTGAAGTCTTTTCAAATGAATCGTGAAGTGATGATTAAAGTCACTCCTATCATCAGATTGGACAACACGTTCTGAATCGTAGAGCCCCACGGCGTCACAGCGGGATCAAAAGTCTCCAGAAGTTTCTCTGTAATGACCCGAGCCACCTGGCTACAGCTCACGTCTGACCCCGTTTTTATTGAGCAGCTTTTTATTTGTCTTCCAGACAGCCTTTCTTTGAGGCTGCTTGTTTTCACATCACTTGAAGATGCACTGAGGGACAGTCAGACTTCAACATGGGGGCCTCAGCGTCTGCTCTTGAAAGAAGCATGGGGTTGACATTTGGGACTTCATTAAAAAAGCTTGAGAGAGAATTTTTCTTCCACCCTCTGCTGCATGACACAATATATTTGCTATGGCAAAAAAAATAAATAAATAAACTCACAAATAATCCAGTCTCCCTCATGCAGAAGCCATTTTACATGTTGGATAAGTGGGGGCTCTCATGCCAACATATTAAATCATCATGCCATTCTGTCGGGTCTATCACGTTTCCACGGAACATGACGTCCGCTGTCATTTAGGTTTAAGTGATGCTGTGGTTAGATTACATGGAAAGCTGCTTTGATAATTGCTTTGAGGATCAGGGCATCTGTGGCGGGGAACAAATAAAATAATGTGCTCTTACAGGACATCATGTGTTCTGTCTGTTAACGATGGTTTGTTTTACGCCGGCAGCTTCACAGCGCTCCACTAGAGGCGCTGCAGAAATCCCATGTTCAGATCAAAACGTCGTTTGTCCAAACCACTGAGCGCTGACAGCAGAGCATGTGTTTGTGCTTTTTTACGGCAGCACTTCCTTTGGCCCGGCCTCGCAGCCTCAGAGCCAGAACAAATGAAAGCTCAGTATCAGCCTGAAAATTGAACATTATGCTGAAACGTCCTGGAAGACGACGGTGTGTGTGTGTGTGTGTGTGCTTCAAGAGCTTCCAGGTAGTAACAGCACTTAACTCTGCATGCACAGCGCTGGATGAATACCAGGGTGTGTTCTCTCCACCGTTTAGTTTGCAGACGCTGGCGTTACGTGAACCAGGTGCACGACGTGCACGAGGTGCACGCCGACAACTCAATGAGCGATGCGTCTGAGGGGGCTCAGGCAGGGGAAGCCCATTCCCAGGACTCTCCATTAATATCACCGTCCGGTCTTTCAGGAGATACTGCTGACATTTTGCTCTCTGTGTAATAGAGACCTAACCTTTAAACACCGTACGGAGGAAATTTTATTATTATTTTTTTATAATCCACTGTCCGTTGTGGAGAATTACCCAACTCATGCCTCTTCTCCATCTCATTAGTTTATATTTTAAGTTCTTTGTGTGGAGCTTGCCATAGTTATCTTTCTTTTTTTAATTATCATTGTTGTTTTACGTTTAATGGGGGAGTGGTGGTGCAGAGGTTACAGACAGTGGGCCTGTGATCGGAAGGTTGCCGGTTTGACTCCTCATACGGCAACATCAAAATGGGAGAAAGTTGAAGCACCCACACCTGCCTCCACCCTCATTTGTTCTTCCCAGGCGCCCTGGATGGCAGCTCTCTGCTCCACACAGAGGGCTGTGGTAGCTCGGTGTGGTTGTGTCAGGAAGAAACAATCAGCAACACGTGAGTTAGTTCTCTGTGGTGACCCCCGGAGAAGGAGCAGCTGGAAGAAGAATAAATATGTATATTTATGTTTATAAATGAATTAAATTTCCACTGAAACTGCAGTTTGGAAACATTTTTTATATAAAAATAATAAAAATAAAATTAAAAACACACACAAGCTGAAGCTAAATACTGTATAATTAAATTTTACTTGGTGTGTGAGCTGACCCACAGAGGATGACCTTAGGTCAGGACTATTCACACCAGCGTACCAATGAGTTTATATATATATATATATATATATATATATATATATATATATATATATATATATATATATATATATATATATATATATATATATATATATATATATATATATATATATATATATATATATATATATAATATATATATATATATATATATATATATATATATATATATATATATATATATATATATATATATATATATATATATATATATATATATATATATATATATATATATATATATATATATATATATATATATATATATATATATATATATATATATATATATATATATATATATATATATATATATATATATATATATATATATATATATATATATATATATATATATATATATATATATATATATATATATTTTGGGGGGGTCTGGTTTTGAGTTTGGTTTGGGTTTGTTTACTGCATTTATGATTCAATGCAACAAAATAAACTAATTAAAAAGTAACAGATTATTGTACACTTGGTTTATTTACATAATGACTTTAACAAAAAAAAATCTGTATTTCTCTCATCTATTGTTGATTGTTCAAGGAAAATCTACTGTTGCTGTTGTCATCATTCTTTAGTTTGTAGACAGGTCTCTCTTGTAAATGAGTCCTCGAGGCTCAATGAGATTAACCTGACTAAATTTAGGTTGAATAAACGAATTAAAAAGTAACAGATCATTGTAAAACTTGGTTTATTTACATAATGACTTTAACTGCTGGATGTCCGGCCCCTGAGCTGCTGGCTCTCAGTACCTGTGGCCCCCGGAGCAGTTGAGATGAACAGCCGTTCTTCAGGTGGATGATCAGAAGGTCGATTCTGTTGAACCCAAGTCTACAGTGATTTCCTAAATGCAACACAAGTGGTAACCCAACGAGAACAATGTGCAGGTCCCTTGTGTGACTTTTTAGAGCTGAGTGAGCTAAAAGAAAGTCATCGTTTCAGCAGGCAGTAATGATGATTAGCCACAATCCTGGGGATCGACCGTGCATCGGTCAAACGTGTCGACATCCTCAAACGGAGAGACGTCCCGCCGTCCTGCTCGTGCATACTGAGCAGATCGATCGTGTTTCCTGCAGTGACTGAGGAGACGCTTTGATGTGCGCGTGGAAATAACGTGGTGTGGAGCTGGAGCTCAACGTCTTCTGGAGACGATCACACAAGTGTCGTGACTTTAAAACAATCATCTGTTTGTTTTTTTCTTTATCAAATAATTTATGTAAGGCTTCTTGGCTCATTTCACTCTGTGAGAAAACAGCATCTTATTGACTCTCATGAAAGCAAAAGGCTAATTGTGGGGGCACACAAGAGCACTGGTTTAAATAAATAAATAAAAACCTTGCAATTTATATCTATATAGTTGAAACTTAACACTGGTTAGCAGCTGGTGGGATATTTAGCCAGGGCATTATTTACTCACGATCATAATGCAGTAATGGGATAGCTCATTTATTTCACTTTGTTCTAAGTGGAGGTCTCCACGCTGACATTTATTCTACCTTTGACATGACAAATGATTCTTAGAAAGGTTTCAGGTTTTGCTTTGTATTTAATGCATAAACCCCATTATTTTACATTAAAATATTTCATGTAGTATTGGAGCGACCCTGTGCATGATTTGTGTAATTAACCCATTTAGCCCCACTGGCAACAATTGTTGCCAAAGTGTATCACTGTCATTTTCCACTCAGTAAAAAAAATCTAAAATGTATTAATGCAACATTTTCCACCTATAAACTAGTAGACAACTTAGACAAAGGTTTTGATTTAAAAAAATGTTTCCAAGTGCTTCCTGTTGCATGATATCACATGTTTCCTGGGCCATCCGGCTGAAGACATGGAATATGCAAATCGTCCTGGAAAAAGGTAATTTTTATAACATTTCTTATGGTTTTTCCCCATAAATTTTTATAATTATTTAATCTTTCAAGTCTCTACAGTAACACTCTCCACAAAAATTGTACCTAGGATAAATATTTTTTTGTTCATGGGCGTCTTTTTGTAAGTGGCAACAAAAGTTGCCAATGGGCACATAGCTTGTCGCTAACTACAGGAAAACACTGTCTGCAGGATTGCACCTAATTTTCTTATTTCAAATTGTAAAATGATGTGCAATGTCTTATTTTAGTCTTCTAAGGATACTCTTCCTAGCAAAATAAATTATGTAGTCAAGGCCTGTGTGTCTAAGATTTTTATTCGCTTCCATACATCATTCTCTTGCTAGCTAACATCATTTTTTTGCTAGCCTAACATTAGCTTGTGTTTCGCTGAGGTAAAATATGTTGATGATCTAGCCATATGTAGGAAGCCACACAGATCTGGTGGAAACTGGACTTGGTCAGGGACCAAGTGTGGTTCTTGGCCTGGCAGAGAAAGCTGAAGTTCCACCTGGAGTCAAGTTTTACCATGACAACCTCTTCACAACCCTGTCCCTGGTGGATGAGATGACCCTGAGAGGCTATGGCAGCTGTGGCACGATGCGACAAGCTCAGCTCCACAAGGTTCCTTTCACAGAACCCAAGACCTTCAAGAAGACACCCAGAGGAAATGCTGAATATCTGGTTGAGGCAGAGAAGCTGATTGTAAGGTGGAATGACAACAGCATGGTCACTGTGGTGTCAAACATGGAAAGGGAGTTCATCGAAACTGAGGCAAAGAGATGGAACAAACAAAAACGGACCATGGACAAGGTCAGACAGCCCAAGTGTATCCAGGATTACAACACACACATGGGAGGAGTGGACCTGCATGACCAGTTTGTCAGCCGCTACAGAGTCAACATACGGTCCAAGAAGTGGTGGTGGCCATGCTTCAGCTGGGCCCTGAACAGTGCCATGGTGAACAGCTGGTGCTATTACAGGTACACAAGGCTGCATGTTATTTAGCAATATCACAATCGTGTTTGTGATGTTTGACATGAGGTGATCGCTAGTGCTCTTCATTTGACAAGAGCAACAGTGATGATATCCAGACCAACATCACAAACTCAAGCATGATGTTGCTTTTACAGAACATTCTACATATGGGGCATGACACTGTAGAAAGGAGGATATTGATAATTCATCAATAGCTTCATAAATGAACAAAAACATGGCATATTCATTCATATATCATGCTTGTTTTTTCATTCATTTAGAACCTGGAAAAGTGGGCAGAAGGATCTCTCCTTCCAGAGGCTGGTAACCCAGACCCCTCTCCTGCGCCATGGAACAAAGCCAAGTAGGCAGGGCAGAAGATGGCGATAACTGATGCCACCAGGTTTGATCATTTCAACCACTGGCCCTGCAACACTGGTAGCAGGTACAAGCGATGCAAAAACTGTGGGGGACGCACATCGTTTGCGTGTGAAAAGTGTGATGTGCCACTACATTTGGAGTGTTTCAAGAAGTACCACACTGAGTAGAATATATATATATATATATATATATATATATATATATATATATATATATATATATATATATATATATATATATATATATATATGTGTGTGTGTGTGTGTTATTAGAGGTTATAAGAAAAAACACTGTTCGTTGAAGTTTTGATTACAAAGTTACAAAATTCGAGTCTACAGACGAATAAATTAGGAATAAAAAAATGTTCAAATTGTTTGTTGTTTGGAATTTTATACAGGAGGAACCTGAGGCTCCAACTTATTGTTATTATTTATTCTGACTACATTATTATTTTGTTATTACTATATTATTATTAGTTCTCTGTTATGAACAGGTGACAGTTGACCTAGTGACAAGCTGTGTGACTACTGGCAACAATTGTTGCCAGTCATAAAATTGCCATTTTCTTCAAATCAAAATAAAGAATGATGAAAATAAATACATAACATGATTCAGAAGGACCCAACTGATAAAATGATATGCCTTTCAACTCTGAAAAAAATTTGGGCTTAAATGGGTTAATGCAACTGCATCTGCTCAGTATGCGGCAGATGATTCCAGGTCTGCAAAAAAAAGAGCACCCCTCCCGGTTTCACACTAGTGCTTCAGCGAGCATTAGGGGATCACTCTGCACACTCTGTCACCATGACAACGCCAGTTCCATGTCCGAGTGGGTGTACACACTTCATTTAGTAATCCTCAGCGACCGACATGGGAACAACTGTGTGCATGCTGAGAGGGTCTAGGCTCACTATCCTCACAGAATATGATTTTATTTTTTTTTATTTTTTTTAGAAATGCGGTTACTCTTATGTGTCTGATACAGAATATGATTTTATTTTTTTTTATTTTTTTTAGAAATGCGGTTACTCTTATGTGTCTGATAGAATTAGAGTTTGAGTGAAAATTGCTGCTGGATCTATACAGACATAACAGTTAAACTGGGAATAATTTGGTCTTGACCTGAGTTGGCTAACTGAATGCCAGTTTTCTATCATAAAAAAAAAATGCTTCATTAGCAGTGAAGGAGTGAAAGTTCAGACCAACGAGGAGGTGTGCCCAGCCTTCTCAACCAGCACTCTTTATTGTAGGTGAGAAGTAAGTACGTTACAGCGGAATGTTTTAACTTAAGTGATAAAACATCAAAGTTCATGCTCGGTAATCCAGCAGCACGATGGCTCGGTGGTTAGGACGGTTGCTTCACAGCAAGAAGGTCCTTGTTCCAATCCCCGGTTGGACCTGGGGTCTTTCTGTGTGGAATTTTCATGTTCTGTCCGTGCGTGCGTGGGTTTTCTCCTGGTATCTCAATTAGGCCTCCCCCTTGCAAAAGAGATCTGTGATCTCGATGGGATTTGCCTGGTTAAATAAAGGTTATTAAATAAAATCTATGAAAAAAAAATACAAGAAAGTTCAGTCAGGTCCTCTGGACGGTTTCTTTATTTTGTATGTTTAGACGTTTCGTCCTTCATCCAAGTCCAAGTCCGAGGAGTCGCAACAAACTCAGCAGCACACTTACATATTGGGTCAACCAGTTTGATGGTGCTAAGATGGTTTCTGGAGTCCGCCCTCTCCCCTGTCGACTCCTCTGAGGCAGCCATAGGCGAAGTGACTTAACATTGTTGATTTTTTCTCCTGGATTACTGAGCCTGAACTTTGATGTTTTGAACCACTTTGGCTATGGCTGCCTCAGAGGAGTCGACAGGGGAGAGGGCGGGCTCCAGACACCATCTTAGCACCATCAAACTGGTTGACCCAATATGTGAGTGTGCTCCTAATAAGACTCGGTTTGTTGTGGCTCCTCAGACTGATGAAGTCGTTTGGATGAAAGACGAAACGTTTCAACACAAAGAAACAGTCCAGAGAACCTCACTTAACTTTGTTGGGTTTTGTTACAGATGGTTTTTTTTACATTTTATATTATCAAACGTTTAGGTCCTGCCCCCAAGTGGAGGGGATTAAGTATCTTGGGATCTTGTTCACGAAAAATAGAGTAAGAGATCAACCGGCAGATTGGTGTGGCGTCTGCAGAGAAGCAGGTGTTGTACCGGTCTGTCATGATGAAGAGAGAGCTGAGTCAAAGGGAAAGCTCTCAATTCACCATTTGATCTACGTTCCCACCCTCATCTATGGTCATGAGCTTTGGGTTGTGACCGAAAGAACAAGATCTCGGATACAAGCGGCTGAAATGAGTTTTCTCCGCAGGGTGTCTGGACTCTCCCTTAGAGATAGGGTGAGAAGCTCAGTCATCCGGGAGGGACTCGGAGTAGAGCCGCTGCTTCTCCACATCGAGAGGAGCCAGTTGAGGTGGCTCGGGCATCTGGTTAGGATGCCTCCTGGACGCCTCCCTGGTGAGGTGTTCCGGGCATGTCCCACCGGGAGGAGACCCAGAGGAAGACCCAGGACACGCTGGAGGGACTATGTTTCTCGGCTGGCCTGGGAACGCCTTGGGATTCCCCCAGAGGAGCTGCTCCAAGTGGCTGGGGAGAGGGAAGTCTGGGCCTCCCTACTTAGGCTGCTACCCCCGCGACCCGACCCCGGATAAGCGGAAGAAAATGGATGGATGGATTATCAAACTTACTGCTGTGATTCTGATTTTACTATTACAAACATGAATGTTTTTTTCCTCATTGTGCTTGTTGAATATATCAAACATGCATCGCCTGAGCATTTGTTTAAAATGACTCAAAACTTCTCCAATACGTTAACAAATTAAACCTCGGTGTGACAGTTTAAGTTTTAAAACATGATTTGATCCATTGTATCCAGACATAAACAATTTCAAACCATATAAAGAAACACATCTCCTGTTTGTGTCCCTCATCTTTAAACTACTGTTTAAATGATCCTCTTATGAGTTGTCATTCTTTTTTTCTCTCTCTCCGAACAATGGAAATCAATACGAACGGCACGCAGTCAGGAGATTTCATTCATCGTTGACTTTTTTCCTCCAATTTGCTCTGAAGCACTACACTATTGTAAAGTTTCTCTCAGTTATAAAAGGAGACAGGCAGAAGTTGAACATCAAATATATTTAATATTAAAGAAATTCAATTGTTTCACACAACAGACAGCTGCGCTCTCCCTTCTGCACAGCCAAGTTTATCACCCACTTCCTGCTTGGTGTCTTATCGATCACGCAAATGCTCAATTAAAACAAAAATAATGTTTTTTTTAATTGAATCTGCTAATTCAGTATAAGCAGATTGTGGCTGAGCTCTTGCTCTTTTTAAAAATCTTTATTTATTAATTTTTTTAGATAGTGATCCAGTCTCTGGTTTATGGCATAATTCACAGAACTTTGGAAAGACGTATAATTTTATTTGCTCTGCTGAGTCAAACAAGCACGACAGCAGTTCATTTACTGTGCACAATCTTCTTCAACCAATAAAGTGACTCCATATAACGCCAACTTTAGTCGTTTGCAGGAAGATAAAATTTTTGTTTTGTCACTGTTTTTCTTAAAAGTGGTGCATAATTGCTTAATGCAGCTTGATTATTATCTACTGTCTGCGTAAAACTATAGATCCAAACATATCTTCACATATCTATCAATGTCAGTATTTTGGCAGAATTTGCATTGCTATGAGTAAGAACCATTATGTATTTGCAGCCGTCTGGACTCGTTAAACCCAGAAGAGTAACGCAGAACCTTCAAGCCTGCAACTGCAAGTACAAATGAAAGATTGATTGGGTTGTGAAGCGCTTGTCCCTCTCAGAAATAGCACAGTGCTTCACTTCTAAATGAAGTCTAGATATTTCATAAGATTCTTTAGTTGCTGAGAAAGTGGAGTATTTGAAGTGAGCGTGTCCCCTGGTAGTTACTCCTCAGCTCTCCCAGAGCTGAGGAATATTTTAGCAGGATGTCTAAGATGTTCTCACTCATGCTCTGTAGTTGGTGTGTTGAGAGGTCATTCCATGTCCAGTCCATCCCAATCAAGCTGAAAAGAACTTTCCACTGGAGATGTCTCCATCTGGATGTACTTTAAATATATCTTTTTATTTTTACTCCAGATTTGAGCCTTTTACAGTTAAACGTGTTAGCGCTATTTCCAATTTCAATTTCACATTTCCCTGGACAATTTAACTTCTCAATCCAAAGAAAGCAATTACTGGGATTATTTTTTTATTTTATTTTTTTTTGCATTTGAAGTTTTTATTTCACTATAATTAATATAATGTGCATTCAATTATGAAATGCTTCTAAATGTGGAACAGCCTAAAACTTTTAGCTTTATGTAAAGTCTATACATATTTTTTTTTAGGGGGATGAATCAACTGATTGGGGTCTTGTCTATGGTAATATGGGTGTTGCTTTGGTTTGTTGTGGTGACGAAGGCAGTAATCCAAAGCTCTCGATTTACAGCACTACCAGAGTTCCAACCTACCTCTGATCATTGATGCTGCTGTATTCATTCATACTCATCTGCTCACCACAGACTCATGCTCAGGCTGCTGTTTAATGTACCGTACTGTTAGTATGTACTATTTTACATTATTAGTGTTTAGCATATACCTTAGATCTTTTAGCGTATTGTTTAGCATATATTTTAGTGTATATCTTAGATTCCTATGTACAGTTTCGTTTTTAACTTTATATTTTTGCTGTTTTTGGGTGTAACTGCAACCTCGAGTACACAATTTCATTCCACCTCATGTACTATGTGATGCAAACAGCAATAAAGAACCTTGAACTTGAATTTAATATTTAAACTTTTGACTTTAAGTAAAGTCTACAATTGTTTTACAAAGTCGTGTATTTTTGAGGGAGATGAGTCAACTGGCCGGGTCTTGTTCTAAAGTAATATGGGTGTTGCTTTGGTTTGTTGTGGTGAAGAAGGCAGTAATCCAAAGGCTAAGCTCTCGATTTGCATTCCAGCCTTTACCTCTGATTATTGATGATCAAATGTAAGGGTGCATGGATCAAATTTGAAAGACTAATGCCTGGTCCCCACTGCACAACTCGAAACGCGCCTGCCGTCCCCTTTTGGCCGCTTGTCAGGGTCCCACCAAACCACTGAAGACCGTCTGATGACGTACACTAGGGGGTAGCAGAGAGGAGGGGTCTAGCTCGTCTTCCGGGTTCAGTTGTTGTGTTAACTGCACCTCCGACGGTCTTTGATGAGATACAACAACATTTGAAAAAACGGAAGTGGCCAAAGCGGAAGTAGAAAAAAACAAATTACATTAAGCCAAACCGGAAGTGGCCAAAGCGGAAGTAGAAAAAAACAAATTACATTAAGCCAAACCGGAAGTGGCCAAAGCGGAAGTAGAAAAAAACAAATTAGGAAAAAAACGGAATTACATTTGGAAAAACACAACAAAAACAAGAAAAACACTACAACATTTGGAAAAACGAAATTACATTAAGACAAACTGTTGTTTTTTCCACTTTTTTTTTTTTACTTTATTAACAACATAAAACCGAACACAGCACACACACACACACATACACACACACACACACACTCACACACAAACACACGGAGGTTAGCATTAGCATGCTATCCGTTAGCCTGTAAACTGTTTGTTAGATTTTTCTACCTGGATTGTTGAGCATGCATCAGGGTGTTTTGTTCATGCTTAAAGAAGACATGACGCTGGAAGAACTCAGAAGGATCTTAAAGGTAAGGAAGTTTTATTGACGTACATTTCAGTTTACACTCGTGTAGTAATGTGTTGTTTACATAACGTGCTCATTGAAACGTTAAATGAAGCCCACGATTTTGCAAACTATAAATATATTTGTCCACAGAGAACTAACCTAGTGTGTGTTAGTTAGCAAGTGTACCAGCGATTAGCTGTTTAAGTTGACGTAGCATAAATGCTAAAACAAGTTTCTTCAGTTTTAATATTTACACTGGGCAGCTGTTTAATCTGTGCTCGGCTTTAATCTGCCAGTCACCACAAATCTTAATATATTGGTTGCATGCTTTAAATCAACGAGGCTAGCCTGTATTGATAAAGGTTGAATGAATGAATGAAAAATGCACAGTATAGATGACAACCTTTAGTTTGTTCGGACGTACTCTAAGTGATTTAATGTTTCCCTGGAGGTGTCGCAATGAATTAATGAATGACATTGCTGTCAGTGTACAGTAAAATGTACAATGAAATTAGAAGTATCTATTATACATTAAGTAATAAAAGCAAACCAACTACATCACAGATGTACACACTACATATGTACACAGTACTTTATAAAAAAAATATACTAGTGAATCTAGAACAGTGGTAGTTCCAGCAGGTGTTCTTAACTGTGAATGCACATCATGTAAATACTGTTGTAAAGTACCCTGATGCATGCTCAGTAATCCAGGTAGAAATGGATCAGTCTGTGGCACTGCTCAGGTGTTATGAGCCCAGGTTGCTCTGATAGTGGCCTTTAGCTCCTCTGAATTATCACATCTTCCTCTTCATCCTACAACTGTCAAACACTGCTGTAAAAATATAACTTTATTTCATCCAATTCTCAGGTGGCGTGCAGGTGCCCATGGTTTCATCATGCTGCTCCCATGTTGGCTGCTGGACCTGCATGGCAGAATGAAAGAACTAACAGAGTGTTGCCCAAATTGTCAAGCTGATGGTATTAATAATAAGATGGTATTAAAGTTCTTTGGTCTTGCTGAGGTATTTTATGCACTTGAAAAAAATTCTGCAATTAATTTTGTAGACTTGATAATTTTCATGTACTTTCTTTTTTTTCACCTGTTCTTCCATTACATTTAAACAATATTGTATTTGTGTGATGCTGACTTTAGTCATGATAAATCTTACAGTATTTCAGTATTTAGATTTTTTTTCAATCTTCCCCCTTTTTTTTTTCTTGTCTATTTTTGTCTTCTACTGTATATCCATTTGGTATATGTGAATATTTGAAGTCAGCAATTCTGAAATAGTTACATCCAATATTTTTTGTTAAACAAACATCATTGTACAAAATAAAACAGTTCTATTACAGTTTACCGGTTGATTTACTTATAACACTTTCTTTACCACCAAGTCTTAAACTGACTGTTTCTCTTCAAGATTTTTTTCTCATTAAACCTTTATTTATACAAGGTTACTCTCATTGATTCACGAGGACTCTTGTTGAAGCTCTCGGCCTTGACCTCTCTAAATGGTTTTAATAATCTGTTGGAATCCTGGCAAAAAGCAATACAGACATGTTCCTGTTTTTGATTTTCTACATCTACCTTATAATGTTTTGCTAGTTTTGATACTTGGTTAAAAAAAAAAAATCTTTATTTCTGTCTTATGTTTGTTTATTGTTTAAGGAAATTCTACCATCGTTCTTTAGTTTGTAGCAGGTCGCTCTTGTAAATGAGTCCACGAGGCTCAATGGGATTTACCTGACTAAATAAAGGTTGAATGAATTGTAGATGAGACCTGTTTTAAACAAAAACCACAGATGAGGTACAGCCAACAATAGACAATAAAAATTTACGTCAACAAATTTTATTACAATTTATTACTGCTTTAATAGAATGTTCCAAACATTAAGATGGGGATTAAAGAATATATTTAAGGTTCAAATCACAGTATAAAACAAAACTAAACACATTAAATTACAATAAAATGATTATGATAAATGACAATGTTCAGTCAGGTCATCTGGACAGTTTTTTTTTTCTGACTCACAAAAAAAAAACAATCCAGTTGACCTGACTGAACATAGTTGGATGATCAATATCAGTTTTCACTTTAAAAGGAGAATTAAGATAGGTTCAAATGCAGGTGCTGGTCATAAACTTAAATTATTGTGAAAAAGTTTATTTCAGTAAATTCATTCAAAAAGTGAAACTTGTATATTCATTCATTACACACAGACTGATGTATGAGCATGTACCATACAGCTTGAAATATATCAGTCTGTGTGTAATGAATGAATATAATCTACATGTTTCACTTTTTGAATAGAATTACTGAAATAAATCAACTTTTTCATGATGTTCTAATTTTATGACTAGCACCTGTAGTTTGTGTCTAAAACTTGGCTATGTCCAAGAGGGTGAAATACAGTTCTGAGGCTGATTGCCAGTCTTGTGGTTGCTGCAGTCCATTTTGTTCTACAGCCAGTTGCAGGTACTCCTCAATGAGTGGATCACCACACACATCAGTAGCTTGTGTTGCTTCAGGGAACACATCCAGTTCCGTCTCCTCAACAGCAAATCCAGTCCCTTGAACCATATCTGCAAAACAATAGAATTGAAGATGCAAATGTGAAGGATTATTTTTACATTTACTACAAATACTTTTAAATGTGGGAGTGGTGGAGCAGAGGTTAAGAAGGTGAGCCTGAGATCGGAAGATCGCCAGTTCTTGCCCTGGTACCGACATCAAAAATGTGGCTGGGATAAGTGAAGCAGTCACACCTGTCTCCACCTTCATCTGCCCCACTCTGGGCCCTTGAGCAAGGCCCTTAACCCACACCATCTATTCCCCCGGGAACCCTAGATGCAGCTCTCTGCTCCACACAGAGGGCTGTGGTAGCTCGGTGGTCTGTGGTTATGTCAGGAAGGACATCCTGCGTAAAAACAATTGCCAAATCTTCGTGCGACTAGTTCGCTGTGGTGACCCCTGACGAAGGGAGAAGCCGAAAGAAGAAGAAAACAAAAAAAAACTACAAATACTTTTAAATATCAAATGTGTTTCATGACTTGTATGACACGTATGAGAGCACGCCCAGTGACAGCTTACAACATACCAGCTTAGCTCACATGTGTACAATGATTAAAATATACTTTACCAACTTGGGCTATAACATACCACTTTTCATTATTATTTCATGCAAATGGCTACTTCATTCTGTGAAGATGTCAATTACCGTACCTGTGAGGCAAGAGATATAGTTCATTTGGAATCCTCCCAGGACATGATGCAAGTCTGCTTGG
>JBBPBX010012617.1:15779-33600 GCA_038048925.1 Garcialebias charrua | reverse complement strand
TTTACTAAATGTATTTTATATTATATAATCCTTATGTATTTTATATTTCAATTTGTCACTGATAATGTTTGAACTGTATTGGTTTGTTAAGTGTCCTTGGGTGTCCTGAAAGGAGCTTTTAAATAAAATGATTATTATTATTACAATCCTTTAACTGTGCTGCATAAAATGTACATGGAACGTTACAATTTTTTTTGTTGAGTTATTTGTTTTTTACTTGTTAAGCTTTCAGTTGTTGAGTTGTTTATGCTGATTATTCAAAATTCATAAGAGCACTGTCATGACATGTCATGACATGACACTCATGACAAGAGCACTGTCATGATAAACTACACACCTAGCTCTCAAGTTGAAAAGCAAAAAATACGTACAAACACTAAATATGTAAGAAGCACATACAATAACCTAAATTAACTGTTCTTGTGTTGTTTGACAACTGACAATCCGGTGCTATGTTGTAAATCCTGTTTTGAAATTCATATGCATATGAACACACCAATTATTTACAACTTCATTTAAGTAATTTTTATTTTATTATGTTTTTTCTTTTCTTAGGCAGACGTGCTCCATTGTACAGCAAGGATGATCCAGACTGGGTGC
The DNA here is from genome assembly GCA_038048925.1 of Garcialebias charrua. Lineage (NCBI taxonomy): Eukaryota > Metazoa > Chordata > Actinopteri > Cyprinodontiformes > Rivulidae > Garcialebias > Garcialebias charrua. The sequence goes on along the minus strand of JBBPBX010012617.1, from coordinate 33,000 downwards.
CTTCACTGAAGACGTGTGCTGCAGAGTGCAGTTGGTGCTGATGGTGGGATGGTGGATGACATCTGGCAGCAGAACGTTTCAACCGACGACAAAAAAGAACTAAAAAAAACATGGCAAATAGCACATGTTAGAATCCATGTTGAACGTGTCATAGGCTGTGTAAGACAAAAATACACAATCTTGAATGGCCCTCTACCTATTGATTTTCAAACATGTAGATATCCAGAAAAAGTTGCATTAATCGATATGATTGGCTTTGTGTGCTGTGCCTTGGTTAATCTGTCACCACCTTTAGTGGGTTATGAGTAGCTGCATGAATTGTAAAAAGAACAAGTGGATAGAAGAGTGATAGCTGATGTGAACCTTTTTTATTTTTATTTTACATTGTTCCACCTTTACTTTGAAGTTGTTTTTGCAAATATGGGGCAGACATGATTTTTCATTCACTGCACTCTTTATTTGAGCATGAATTACTATATCATTACTGTTTATGTATTGATTTGATGAATGTAATTTTGATTATGCTTTTTCTGTAATGGATATCACACAGACGTGAGCAAACAAGACGACTTACATATTACAACATATGTTTCACATAGTGGTGCTGATACTGTATATCTCAATTTCATCGATTTAGAAAACCTCTCTTTTAAACCGAATAAATGACATTATGTATCATTAACCATTTTGTTTGTGCACTTTTTGTATTGACTAGAAAATATTCTGCCAAACTCAAGTAGTTATAAGGTAAAAAAGGTCTATATAAAGACAACCATTCGTACTATTATCTTAAAAGATAAATGTCTGCAGAATGCACCTCAAAGTTCTTACTGTAATTAGATTTATAGAGTGTAAGCTGTTATTTACATAATTTGTGTTGAAACACTGTACAAGAGTTGAAAATTTTGAATAACACTTGTCAGCCATCATTGTACTTCACATGTTTATTTAAAAAATATGTATTGAGGTAGTTCTGCACAGAGCTTCTATAAGATGAACTGAAACACACATTTACACATTTAGTCTGGATTAAGAAGGAAAATCAAGGCATTGCTCTCTGGAACCGCTCAGATCTGGTTGATCCAGGGATCAAATGTAGCTTAAAAAACAGGGATCTAAGATCATTTTGACAAAATTTGCTTCAATCCTCAGACTGATGTGATGAGTCACATACATTTACAATAAGAATACATAGCTAGTGTGTGTTTAAAAACACACCCAAAATATATTTATATGTACACACACAAATTAAAAATTAAATATAAATCACCAAACACCAAATAATTCACAATGTCTGCGTAGGTCACAGCTGGAAGGTCTTCTCATCTTCTGACATGTTGGACAGCCGGTATGGGTCTTAGCTGCCAATTATCTGTATTTTATCCAAATAACGTTCCTTTGCTGCAGGCTGAAGCTGGTCCACATACTCTCTGGCAGCTTCTGTCTTCTTTACAGAGGTTTGTTTTCCAGACAACAAGGTCAAATCAGAAATAAAGCTGGAGCTCTGACTTCAACTACTGTGTGTTTACAGTGCGAGTATCTCCAAAATGGCGGTGCTTCCGGTATTGCGCAATCCGTGAAAGGGGTCTATAGTGCAGAGCACCCTGAGGCTAACACCTCAACAAACACTGGTGAAGATCTGCATGGAACCACTGCTGCTTTGACTCCAGGCAGTCCAATCTGTACACAAAAAAACACAGTTAAGAAAAATATACAAATATAAAAGCAAAAGCATACCCGTCTCAGATGTTCACAAAAGTACCGGTACTATGTATATATACATGCACAGGATCCTTTCAGCAACACCAAATGTGGTGGTACCGAGTGGTTCTCATTAAAATTATGCTATTTACAAGGCACACCGGTTCGTAGACCTTAGGAAAATATTTAGAACATCTGAGACACGTTTACAAATTAGTTTCCATTTGTATTTATAAATACTTTTAAAATACTTGTAAAAAAGAATAATTAAAGTTCTAGTCCAGACCCAGGTGTGTGGCTAATTACCCACGCCACTGACATGTGTTCAGGGACCGGTCCGCGCCCCAAACAATTTGTTTTTGAGTCCAGTGAAGCAGCCACAGACATCTGAAGATGGTCAAGTGTTAGTAGTTTGGAGTACACAAACAGTGGTAGTCCTCCATGGAGCCAGAACAATGGTGATTTCAGTGGAGACAAAACGGTGATCTTCCGTAGTCAAAGCAGCAGTGGTCCCAACTTCAGCAAAGGACCTATAAAATTCAGTCAACTAATCACCAATAGTGGCAAATTTGAAGCTGACAATGAGATGGAACTCAACTACTCACCTGCTGACACACATGCAGACACACGCACAGGAGGAGGAGGAAGCAGCAAGCTTGGTCTTCATACCACGAAAGCCAGAACAGCACGCATGACACGATCTGCTGCTCAACGACAACCAAACCCCACACGGGTTTGAGCCACGTAGTGGGAGCGTGAAGAAGAAACCAAGTGCCAGAACAGGCATTGCTGCCTCCTTTTATACTCCACCCACTTATCAAACAGGAAGTGACATTTCCCTAGCCAGGTATATCAGGAAGTGATATTTCCCTAACCAGGTATATTTCTATACTGCTACATTAGGACACTAAACAAATTGTGAATAAAACAATGCAATGATGTGGAGATGGCAAATGTCAATATTTTATTCATAATAGAACATAATGACAGATCAAAAGTTTAATCTGAGTAAATGTAACATTTTAAAGGAAAAATATGTTGATTCAAAATTTCACAGTGTCAACAAATCCCAAAAAAGTAGGGACAAGTAGCAATAAGTGGTTGGAAAAAGGAAATTGAGCATATAATGAACAGCTGGAAGACCAATGAACACTAATTAGGTCAATTGACAACATGATTGGGTATAAAAAGAGCTTCTCAGAGTGTCAGTGTCTCTCAGAAGCCAAGATGGTAAGAGGATCACCAATTCCACCATTGTTGCACAGAAAGATAGAGCAGCAATACCAGAATGGTGTTACCCAGCGTAAAATAGCAAATACTTAAGTTATCATCATCAAAAGATTCAGAGAATCTGGAACAATCGCTGTGCGTAAGGGTCAAGGCCGTAAAACTACTGGATGCTCGTGATCTCCGGGCCCTTAAACGTCACTGCACCTCAAACAGGAATGCCACTGTCAAGGAAATAACAGAATGGGCTCAGGAATACTTCCAGAAAGCATTGTCAGTGAACACAATCCACCGTTGCCAGCTGAAACTCTACAGTGCAAAGAGGAAGCCATTTCTAAGCAAGCTCCACAAGCTCAGATGTTTGCACTGGGCCAGGGGTCATTTAAAATGGAGTGTGGCAAAATGGAAGACTGTTCTGTGTCAGATGAGTCACGATTTGAAGTTCTTTATGGAACACTGGGACGCCATGTCATCCGGACCAGAGAGGACAAGGATAGCCCAAGTTGTTATCAACGCTCCGTTCAGAAGCCTGCATCACTGATGGTATGGGGTTGCATGAGCGCTTGTGGCATGGGCAGCTTGCATGTCTGGAAAGGCACCATTAATGCAGAGAACTATGTTCAGGTTCTAGAACAACATATGCTCCCATCCAAAGTCAAAGTCAACTTTATTGTCAGATCTGCAATATGTACAGTGCAGGACATACACAGGACCGAAATTGCGTTTCTCTCAGTCCCTCGGTGCAACAGTAAACATCTAAACATTGAAACACTGAAACATATAATAATAGACATAAGCATAAAATAGTAAAACTAACACTGTCCTGAGTTTTTTGCATAGTGGTATAAGAGTATGAAAATTTACACCAACTCTAAAACTAAAACATTAAACATTTAATGAACATAATATTGTCCTGAGTTTTTGCATACTAGTATAAAAAAAGAGTATAAAAAGTATAACTAAAATAAACTAAAGGTTTCTAGCATTGACATTTGCAAAGTGGCAAAGCAGCGTATGAGTCAATGTACACAGTATATGTATGAGGTAGTAGTTGATGTTGTTGTAGAGGCAAAAAGTGGCATATGCAGTAAGGCACATTGGGCATCCCTAAATAAGACCGTTCAGAGCACACTGTATATGTACCAGCAGTGGTGTAGATATTAGAGTAGTGTAAATAAATGTAAACAGTAGTAATTACATGTAAGCAGTAGTAATAAAAGTAAACAGTATTAATAAATGTAAACAGAGAATGTAAACAGTATTATGATTATAGGCAGTGATGTAATACAGACATTAGTGCAAGTATGAGAAGTAGTGCAAACTGTATGAGCACATGACCGAGAGTTTAGTGAATAACCCGTTTGATGACACAGAGTCTAGTGTTAAAAACTTTGTGTTGAGTGATAATATGTGAGAAAGTTTTAGTGTTAAGGCAGTTCATAGACGTCATCTCTTTCAGGGAAGACCCTGCATTTTTCAACAAGATAATGCCAGACCACATTCTGCAGCAATCACAACATCATGGTTACGTAGGAGAAGGATCCGGTACTGAAATGTCCAGCCTGCAGTCCAGATCTTTCACCTATAGAGAACATTTGGTGCATCATAAAGAGGAAGGTGCAACAAAGAAGGCCCAAGATGATTGAACAGTTAGAGGCCTGTATCCTATTTCTAAACTTGAGAAACTGGTCTCTTCTGTCCCCAGACGTCTGTTGAGTGTTGTAAGAAGAAGGGGTGATGCCACACAGTGGTAAAAATGGATGTGGTACTAGGATGTCCTGCGGACATTAAACGCGCCACAGTTGCTGCGATGTGATTAGTGGGTCTGGGGCTGGCTTCCTGTTTAAAACGGGCCCAGTTCTCAGGGTTGACACACGTCATCCGCCTTCCGGCGGCGGTTGCTAGCTGTGTCGCACTAGCGGGTGCATGGTCGCGATGTACTGTTCTCGCGACCATAATTACAAGCTTCCCGTTTCCCTCTCCTGCTAGAGGTGGAACTCGGTGGTGAGTAAGTTTATCTTTCTGTTTTATACTTTTGTAGATTTTAATGTCAAATATTTATTGACGGCGGCCATGGTGTAGTGGTAATGGCAGTCGTCTCCCGATCGGAAAGTTGGCGGTTCGACTCCCGGGACCCGCACCATGTGTCGTTGTGTCCTTGGGCAAGACACTTAACCCTGAGTTGCTCCCGGTAGGACTGGAAAGCACCTTGCATGGTAGTCTGCCGCCACCGGTTTATGAATGTGTGTAGCATTCAATATATGTGTAGCACTTTGAGATTTTCAGTAATGAAAAGTGCGTTATAAATTGAATTAATTATTATTATTATTATTGTTTTAGTCCCTGCTGTTTGTCCTTGCTGTGTGTTTGCTGCTGTCCGGATGGTCCCGACTGGTTCTGCCCTCCATCTGGGTCGTTCAACTGCCGACTGGTCCTGTGTTGGTGTTCGCTGTCTGGACGGCGTGGAGCGGGCTGCGTCACGCGTCCTGCGGGCTGAACTGGACCAATGTCCAGCTCAACTAACTAGCGGGTGTCGGCTGGAGTGGCGTCTCTTCCGGAGCGACAGATCAGACCAGGGTGGACTTTGGACTGTTGCATGATCATAAAAGGATCCCTCCAGGCGGTGACTGAATACTGTTTGGTGTGGGAAATGTGTGTGTATGTGTGTGTGTGTATGATTTTCTTTCCTGTTTTATACTGATATGAATTGCACTTTTAACTGAGCAAGAACTGCCTTTTAAAACTGTAAATATTTTAAATTTAGGATTTTAGCCTTTTTAAACTGTAAATGTTTTAAACTTAGGATTTTATTTAATTAAACTACTGTGCAATTTATTGTCTGTGTGAACTTGTCTCATGCCTCATCTGCAACGGGTCTATGTGCCTTAAGGGTAACTTTTAGTAAAGTTTTTAACCAAATTCGCTTCTTTTATTAAAAATAGATTATTTATTTTTTAAACTAAAGTTCCCTATTTTTATCAATACCCGTCCGGCTACATGGACTTGTTCCCACTTTTTTGGGATTTGTTGACGCCATGAAATTTTGAAAACATATTTTTCAATGAAAATGATACATTCTCTCAGTTTAAACTTTTGATCTGTGATTTGTGTTCTATTCTGAATAAAAAATTAGATGTTGGCACCTCCACATCATTGCATTCAGTTTTTATTCACAGTTTGTTTAGTGTCCCAACTATTTTGGAATCCGGTTTGTATATTTTACACAGGGCGAAGCTGGAAGAGTCACCCAATAATCAATAGTTTCTTCTCTGAGTGAGTGGGTCTTAAGTGATGTCATGACTAACAATACAATGTGTCTAGATGTGCTCACTGATTACGCACAATACATCTGGAACAGATCAGATGATTCATCACTCAGCTGAGATATAACGTTTGAATAATTTAGGTGGTGCACTGGAGTCAAATGTTAAACCACAACATAAATGTGTGTAGAAGTGCTCAGTGATGATGCACACTAAATCTCGTCCAGATCGGATGATATATCAGTGAGATATAATTCTAGTAATAATATAGGGGGCACTGTGGAGGGTATTGTTCACTTAATAATAATAAATTAAATTTATACCGCACTTTTCATTAATAAAAATCTCAAAGTGCTACAACTAATAAAACAAGTCATACAATCAAGTAAAATCAATAATATCAACTAAGATTAAAGACAGAATCATGAGGAGACAGAATAGGCTCGCTTAAAAAGAAAAGTCTTTAAGCCTTGTTTAAAGTCAACCAGTGACTGTGGAGCTCTCAGGCAGTCAGGGAGGGAGTTCCATAGGCGGGGGGCAGCCACACAGAATGCCCGGTCTCCCATGGTCCTTAATTTGGTTTGTGGAATGTGAAGGAGATTACTGTTCTGTGACCGTAGAGACCGGGTGGATGAATATGGAACAAGAATGTCCTTCAGATAATCTGGTGAAGTTCCATGTAAGCATTTATGGGTAATGAGAGCAGTTTTGTACTGGTTTTTTTCTTAACAAGATGACGCTGATGTCTGTAGCTTGCCGTCTCTCGCTGTTTGTGTTCGTGCTGTTTTTATTTTTTGTCACCGCCAGTTCACTGCTTGTATATGATCGCCAAACATTGTTGGATCTTCGTCTCTCTGCCAAGGATTTTGTGAAATTCGACTCTGATTGTGGTGTTCATACGACGTTTCAGCAGTTTTCCTTCGCCGGTTGGACGCCTGCTCACACCTGCCACACCCACGCTCCTCTCCCTCAGCATAAACGCCGGCGCCGCCGGGGCAAACGCAACGGAAGACTGTTAAAGTTTAAAGCTTTTTTGGCACGATTTCCCGTGACCTCCCGGAGGAGAAATGGAGCATTTCCTGGTTTCTCCCTGAGCCCGCGCGTGCTGGACCCCGCTGACAGCTGGCTGGTGTGTGTCAGTTCAGATGACGTGGTCCGCCCCCACGGCCCCTGCTCTTCCCGTCCTCGCCGGCGTGGTGTCAACCCCTGTCATCTACGAGCCCTGCGTCGGGCTCCACAGACAGCTGCACCGGCCCCTGCCAGGTTCGGTCTTGTTAACGCAAGATCACTGACAAATAAAACTTTCATCTTGAAGGACTTCTTCATGTCCCGTGATCTGGATTTCCTCTGCGTGACAGAGACATGGCTGAGAGCTGATGAACCCGCAGCTCTTATTGAACTGTCTCCTCCTGATTGCTGCTATTTTAACTCCCCGCGCCTGTCGGGTCAGAAAGGAGGAGGAATAGCAGTAGTTTTTAAAAATGATTTTAAATGCCGTCAGGTCTGCCTGCAGTCTTATACAAGTTTTGAACAATGTTCATTTGAAATCGGCCGCTCTCATGTGATCTTGTGTGTCGTCATCTATCAATCACCCAAGTACAATAAGGATTTTATAAATGACTTTTCAGAATTCCTGGCTGACATCTTGCCCAAATATGACTTTGTTCTAGTACTTGGAGATTTCAATTTTCACTTAGACTGTCCTGATGAGCCCATCTCCAGGAGCTTTTTAAATGTTATTGACTCTTTTAATTTTGTGCAGTCCGTGTCCGCTTCTTCTACACATATTCTCGGACACAAGCTGGACTTGGTCTTGTCCCACGGTCTGGAGGTGTCTGATGCCTGGTACCCACTGCCCCGATTTCGGGCGGCTGAAGCGGCCGGTTTACATTCAAAGTCTATGAGGAGACGCGTGGAGTCACGGCGACCAGGGAAGCGGTGCGATTCGAGTGATCAAAGCGGCGCGGCGGCAGCCCAAGTTCCCTTCGCGGGCACGCGCGCGTCCAAATCAACCTAGCCGTCGAGCCGCCGACGTCCCAAATGTTGATCTCTGGCGGCTCGACGCATCCGGCAAACAGTCGGGAGAGCCTCGCTATCTGATTACACAACCACAACGGGACTTTTTTTGGACTTTTTAAACTTACCGGATCGACCCTCCATGAATTGGAACCAAACTCCGGTAATAAACGTGGCATTTTTACAGTTGCTGCTGACAGGCTGCTGTTCTCTCCAGTGTAGATCACCCCAAACATAAAAAAAACGTTTTATCTCATCAAAGACCGTCGGAAGTGCAGTTAACACAACAACTGAACCCGGAAAACAAGCTAGAGACCCCTCCCTCTGCTACCCCCTAGTGTACGTCATCAGACGGTCTTCAGTGGTCAGTGGGACCGTGACCAGCGGCCAAAAGGGGGCGGCAGGCATGTTTCGAGTTGTGCAGTGGGGACCAGGCATTAGAGATATGCGACGCTGTGTTTTTGGATCATAAGCCGGTCATTTTTGACATTCCTACACACTGTCCAGTTCAAGTGTGCGCTCCTCCTGAGCGCTGTCGCGTGTTCAACTCCTCCTCTCCAGCCCTGTTCTCCTCCACTTTTCTTGGTCTCTGCGAGGAGAACTCTGAAGACTCTCTTAGTTTAAATATTGATGAACTGGTTTCCAACTTCCACTCTGTTTGTTCACAAACACTGGACACGATCGCTCCTTTGAAGAGCCGACGCACCAGACCTGCTCCCGAGCCCTGGCTGAGTGACGTCACGCGCGCGGCCAGGCGCGAGTGCAGGAAAGCAGAACGCAGGTGGAAAAATAACAAGCAGCTGCATGTTTCTTTTGATATTTTCAAAGAGAGCCTGTTACATTATCAAAACACTATCAAGACACTGTAAAAGCCGAGAAGAACAAATATCTCTCAGGCATTATTTCATCTAACTGTAACAATCCCAGAGTTCTGTTCAAAACTATAGGCCTTGTTCTCAACGCTCCTAAATCTGTTGATTTTGACGCCTCAAATGAAGTCTGTGACAGTTTCCTTCACTTCTTCACTGATAAAATTGTGTCAACCAGAGCAGGTATTTCTCAGCCTTCATATGACCCCTCCATTCCTCTACACTGCTCATCTGTCTTTGATCAGTTTGAGCCTGTGTCCTTCTCTTTCCTAGAGGACACAGTTGGTCATATGAGGCCCTCTGGTTCCCCCGCAGACTCCATCCCACCTCGTTTGTTTAAGGAGGTATTTTATACAATAGGACCAAGTGTACTCCAGATTATTAACTCCAGTCTTTCCTCTGGTACGGTACCTGAAGTTTTTAAACATGCATTTGTTTGCCCTCTACTTAAAAAAACAGGCCTTGACCCCTTTGTCTGCTCCAACTTCAGGCCCATCTCTAATCTTCCTTTTATTTCTAAGTTATTAGAGAAGGTTGTTTACAATCAGCTGGTACCATTTTTAGAGGACAATGGTATCACTGAGCCATTTCAGTCTGGGTTTAAAGCCCGCCACAGTACAGAGAGTGCACTCCTGAGGGTTTCAAATGACATTTTTCTTTTAACAGATTCAGGAAAGTTTGTCATTTTATTGCTTTTAGATTTGTCTGCTGCATTTGACACTGTTGACCACAGGGTTTTAATCTCTCGTCTTGAGCACTGTGTGGGCATCAGGGGTGTCGCCCTCAATTGGTTTAGGTCCTATTTAACCAATAGGAGTTTTTGTGTAAAAATGGACAATTTTATTTCTTCCACTGTTCCTCTTCCACATGGCGTACCCCAGGGCTCTATCCTTGGCCCTCTTTTATTTGCTCTTTATTTACTCCCCCTCGGCTCAATTTTTAGGAAACATGGGATAGCTTTTCATTTTTATGCTGACGATTGCCAGATCTATCTTCCCCTGGCCCAAAACAATACTCTCCAGCAACTTACACCCTGCCTTAATGATGTTAAGGCATGGTTTTCTCTTAACTTCCTTAGTCTCAACGAGAACAAGACTGAAGTCATGATGTTTAGACCGAGTTGCTGTCCTTCTTCCAGCATAGACCTTGGCTCACTGTCTTTTTATCTCACGGACTGTGTCACCAATCTGGGGGTGAAGTTTGAGTCTGATTTTAAATTTGATAAACAGATCAGCAGTGTTGTTCAGAAAAGTTTTTATCAGCTTCGACAAATTGCAAAAGTGAAACCAATCTTATCAAGACCTGACTTGGAGAAATTAATCCACGCTTTTATAACATCTCGTCTTGATTACTGTAATGCACTGTATGTAGGCATCAGCCCTTTGAGATTTTTATTAATGAAAAGTGCATTACAAATTGAATTCATTATTATTATTATTATAGACCTCTCTCGCCCGTCTGCAGCTTGTGCAGAGCTCTGCTGCTCGCCTGTTAACTCAGGCCCATATGCGAGCATATCACTCCCATCCTAGCGTCCCTTCACTGGCTCCCTGTGCACTACAGAATTCATTTTAAACTTTTGCTGTTTGTTTTTAAATGTCTGAACAACCTTGCCCCGCCGCTATATTTGACTGAGCTGCTTCAGCCTTACTGTCCTCCTCGATCTCTAAGATCAGCTGATCAGTTGCTGTTGACAGTGCCTAAAACTAGGCTGAAGCTCAGAGGTGACAGAGCATTTTCTGTCGTTGCTCCCAGGTTGTGGAACAACTTACCGCTGAGTGTCAGACAGGCCTCCTCTCTTCCTGTTTTTAAATCCCTTTTAAAAACACACTTTCATTCTTTGGCTTTTAAAACGTGATCTTATTTTTATGGCATTTTAATACACCCGCAGAAAGACTGGTACATGTATTTTTTATTTTTTGTATGTTTTTTATGTTTTTTATCGTTTTAATTGACTTGTCTTTCGTGTTGTTGTACAGCACTTTGGTTAACCTTGCGGTTTTTGAAATGTGCTATACAAATTCATTCATTCATTCATTCAACCTTTATTTATACAGGCTAGCCTCGTTGAGTCACGGGGACTCATTTACAAGAGGGACCTGTCTCACTCACACCAAACAACCATCCACTCTCACACTCACACCTAGGGTCAATTTAGAGTCACCAATCAGCCTAACAAGCATGTTTTTTGGTCTGTGGGAGGAAACCGGAGTACCCGGAGGAAACCCACGCATGCACGGGGAGAACATGCAAACTCCACCCAGAAAGGCCCCGGACTGGGATTTGAACCGGCAACCTTCTCGCTGAGAGGCAGCAGCTCTACCAGTTGTGCCACCGTGCTGCCCCAAATAAAGTTGATTGATTGATTGATTGAATTCTGTAGGTGACAGGAAGCCAATGAAGGTTATGTAGAATGGGTGTAATATGTTCAAATTTACGAGCTCTCAATAAGATCCTTGCTGCACTGTTTTGAATATATTGAAGCTTCTGAAGGTTTTTGCCAGGGATTCCAATAAACAGGGAGTTGCAGTAGTCGAGCCTGGAGGAGACAAAAGCATGGACGAGCTTCTCAGCATCAGGAAAAGTCAGAGATGGGCGAAGTCTGGAGATGTTTCGAAGATGGAAGAAGCAAGTTTTAAACAGAAGCTTAATGTGATTTTCAAATGTAAGATGAGAGTCCATTTTTATTCCAAGATTTGTAACAGAGGTGGAGAGGGGGATGTCTTGACCAGAGAAGGAGATTGTTGTTAAAATCAAAAAAGGCGTTCAATACATACATACCCTTTTTTGATTTTATCATGTCCTGGACGACTGAGAATCTTCACCAGCGATTGTTGTTAAAGTTGATGTTTGTACCTGGTGCGGGGTGCCAATTAATATGGCCTCAGTCTTGGAGCAGTTTAATTGAAGAAAGTTCTGATTCATCCATGCCCTTATTTCCTCCAGGCAGGTAGAGAGGGCAGTGAGTGAAGATGGAGATGGGGAAGATGAGGATGCTCCAGTCCTGATGTAAAGCTGTGTATCGTCGGCATAGCAGTGAAAAGAAATGTTGAACTTATCATGATTATAATTGATCGTAGTGATTTTGGTGCACCTTCAAATCTGTGGAATTTAGAGCTAAATGTATGGCAACGGCGTCACATCTGAGATCGTCACGCTGCCACACCCACATCCTCCAGCGAAAACTGTTGTGCTTTAAAGCAATTCAGGCCAACTTGTTACATGTCTTCTAACACGATCATCCTGATTAGTTCAAGGGTGTCAGAGAGGGAGCCTTCCAATAAAAAAGTAACTTCCTGTTCTGAGGGGGCGTGGCTTTGATGACATCACATCATCCACCAAGGATCATCGGGCATCCAACAAGGATGACTCATGCCAAGTTTGGTGCATTTCAGTCTTTCATTATGAAAGTTATAGCGTTTTGGAATTTGTGGCGAGAAGTGCAACTTTGAGGACTGGCCACGCCCCTTTAGCATTAACAAAAACACACGTTTTTGATAATTGTTATTGTCCAATGTGTTAGGGTTATATTAACCAAGTTTGAAGGCAATCCTTCAAAATCCCTAGGAGGAGTTTGCTAACATCTGCAATTAGAAACGCAAAAAAAAATGACCCTTTGACCCAAAATGGCCGACTTCCTGTTGGTTTTGGACCAGGGCTCCAGATACTTTTTCATAGGTCCTGAGAAGATATAGATGTTCACAAAGTTTCAGAATAATCTGTCAACAATGGCTTGGGGCTGAGGTTTTAAAATATTCTAGGGGGCACTGTGGAGGATATTGGACAATTTTCATAGACTCCTGTTCAAGGGGTGGGCAATGATCAATCATACTGATTTTGGTACTCCTCGGATCAAATCTGGATTTTAGAACTGTAGTGATACAGGCCTTCTATCTTGACCTTCAAGTACACCTCTGCATCTCTTTGAAACTCTCAGTGTTACACCTTCTTGAAACTCTCAAGGAGACAAATGGACACTTTTATTTTTACAATTATTATGAATTAATGGACACTAATTAATCAGATTGAACTTTCTCTTTAATGTGTGTTAATTCAGAATTGATCAACAGTATATTTTGTCATTTTAATGATGATCTGTTACTTGCATGAGTTTGACTTCTGCTGGTTTATTCTACAATACAAGTGTGCTCTGAAATCTAGGACATGAGTCAGGGTAAGCTGTTCACTCTCTTCTCTGTTTTGTCTGCAACCTAGACTCAACAGGCCAGTCCATCTGGCTGTTTATGTAAACAGTTTTCCTGTTGTCCGTCAAGAGTTTTTCTGCCTATGAGATGAAAACCCATCTCTTATTTTGTTAACACCAGCCAGTAGTCATTTAGGAGGTGGGTCAGACCCCACCTCCCATATAAAGGGGCACTTCCTATTTGTATTTTAGTGTTTTGGAGAGAACTAACTCGCAACTGGTCTCTCTCCTCTGGAAAAGCTAGAGACGTTCCGGTCAATGTGTCAAATAGACCCACGTTTCAGCTGGAGTTACTGTAAAGCTTACTGTAACTCACTCACTCATCTTCTGGAAGAATTTGTTTTCTGAAGTTTTATTTTGAAAGTCCAGCCAGTAGCTGGCTCTATTCCTGCCGGGAATAGTTTCTAGCTGCAGCACGTTGACAAACTTTAGTTTCTAGCTGCAGCACGTTGACAAACTTTAGCTTCTAGCTGCAGCACGTTGACAAACTTTAGTTTCTAGCTGCAGCACGTTGACAAACTTTAGTTTCTAGCTGCAGCACGTTGACAAACTTTAGTTTCTAGCTGCAGCACATTGACAAACTTTAGTTTCTAGCTGCAGCACGTTGACAAACTTTAGTTTCTAGCTGCAGCACGTTGACAAACTTTAGTTTCTAGCTGCAGCACGTTGACAAACTTTAGTTTCTAGCTGCAGCACGTTGACAAACTTTAGTTTCTAGCTGCAGCACGTTGACAAACTTTAGTTTCTAGCTGCAGCACGTTGACAAACTTTAGTTTTTAGCTGCAGCACGTTGACAAACTTTAGTTTTTAGCTGCAGCACGTTGACAAACTTTAGTTTCTAGCTGCAGCACGTTGACAAACTTTAGTTTCTAGCTGCAGCACGTTGACAAACTTTAGTTTCTAGCTGCAGCACTTTGGCAAACTTTAGTTTCTAGCTGCAGCACTTTGGCAAACTTTAGCGTTTAGCTGCAGCACGTTGACAACCTTTAGTTTCTAGCTGCAGCACTTTGGCAAACTTTAGCGTTTAGCTGCAGCACGTTGACAAACTTTAGTTTCTAGCTGCAGCACTTTGGCAAACTTTAGTTTTTAGCTGCAGCACGTTGACAAACTTTAGTTTCTAGCTGCAGCACGTTGACAAACTTTAGTTTCTAGCTGCAGCACGTTGACAAACTTTAGTTTCTAGCTGCAGCACGTTGACAAACTTTAGTTTCTAGCTGCAGCACGTTGACAAACTTTAGTTTCTAGCTGCAGCACGTTGACAAACTTTAGTTTCTAGCTGTAGCACGTTGACAAACTTTAGCGTCTAGCTGCAGCACGTTGACAAACTTTAGCTTCTAGCTGTAGCACGTTGACAAACTTTAGCGTCTAGCTGCAGCACGTTGACAAACTTTAGTTTCTAGCTGCAGCACGTTGACAAACTTTAGTTTCTAGCTGCAGCACGTTGACAAACTTTAGTTTCTAGCTGCAGCACGTTGACAAACTTTAGTTTCTAGCTGCAGCACGTTGACAAACTTTAGTTTCTAGCTGCAGCACGTTGACAAACTTTAGTTTCTAGCTGCAGCACGTTGACAAACTTTAGTTTCTAGCTGCAGCACGTTGACAAACTTTAGTTTCTAGCTGCAGCACGTTGACAAACTTTAGTTTCTAGCTGCAGCACGTTGACAAACTTTAGTTTCTAGCTGCAGCACGTTGACAAACTTTAGTTTCTAGCTGCAGCACGTTGACAAACTTTAGTTTCTAGCTACAGCACGTTGACAAACTTTAGTTTCTAGCTGCAGCACGTTGACAAACTTTAGTTTCTAGCTGCAGCACGTTGACAAACTTTAGTTTCTAGCTGCAGCACGTTGACAAACTTTAGTTTCTAGCTGCAGCACGTTGACAAACTTTAGTTTCTAGCTGCAGCACGTTGACAAACTTTAGTTTCTAGCTGCAGCACGTTGACAAACTTTAGTTTCTAGCTACAGCACGTTGACAAACTTTAGTTTCTAGCTGCAGCACGTTGACAAACTTTAGTTTCTAGCTGCAGCACGTTGACAAACTTTAGTTTCTAGCTGCAGCACGTTGACAAACTTTAGTTTCTAGCTGCAGCACGTTGACAAACTTTAGTTTCTAGCTGCAGCACGTTGACAAACTTTAGTTTCTAGCTGCAGCACGTTGACAAACTTTAGTTTCTAGCTGCAGCACGTTGACAAACTTTAGTTTCTAGCTGCAGCACGTTGACAAACTTTAGTTTCTAGCTGCAGCACGTTGACAAACTTTAGTTTCTAGCTGCAGCACGTTGACAAACTTTAGTTTCTAGCTGCAGCACGTTGACAAACTTTAGTTTCTAGCTGCAGCACGTTGACAAACTTTAGTTTCTAGCTGCAGCACGTTGACAAACTTTAGTTTCTAGCTGCAGCACGTTGACAAACTTTAGTTTCTAGCTGCAGCACGTTGACAAACTTTAGTTTCTAGCTGCAGCACGTTGACAAACTTTAGTTTCTAGCTGCAGCACGTTGACAAACTTTAGTTTCTAGCTGCAGCACGTTGACAAACTTTAGTTTCTAGCTGCAGCACGTTGACAAACTTTAGTTTCTAGCTGCAGCACGTTGACAAACTTTAGTTTCTAGCTGCAGCACGTTGACAAACTTTAGTTTCTAGCTGCAGCACGTTGACAAACTTTAGTTTCTAGCTGCAGCACGTTGACAAACTTTAGTTTCTAGCTGGAGCACGTTGACAAACTTTAGTTTCTAGCTGCAGCACGTTGACAAACTTTAGCTGCAGCACATTGACAAACTTTAGCTTCTAGCTGTAGCACGTTGAAAAACTAGCCATTAAAGCCAAGCTCCTTTATTTCCTCCTCTATAACCGTGTTTCCATCAAGGTTTCTAGGTGCGCATTTTGAAGTATCGCAGCAGAAAAGCTTAATGGAAACGGCAAAATCCGTATTTACTTTCTCAAGTTCGCCAAAAAGTTTATACGCTCGCTTGAGGTGGTTTTTGGGATGTTCGAAAATGAGCAGATGCGCACAGCGACAGATGGAAACACATTTGCCGACTCGTGCTGCCGAAGCGAACATTCACGTCACGTGACTGATCAGCTGTTTCCGCTCCGGACAACATGTAACATCGCTAAAACTAGTTTGTATGACAGAATAAATACAACTCGACCGATAGCAACACGTACCTGAAATATTCTCTCCATTTTGACGAGATGTGTGGCCAGGTTCTGTTTTCAACTGCTACTTCCTGTTTACTGTAGACATGCGCTGGACATGCGCAGTGCTGACGTCTGACGTAATGACGCTGACGTCTGACGTAATGACGCTGTGCGTGGCTTGGTAGATGCGCTTCAAGCCAGCAGATGGAAACACTTCTGCTTCGCATTAATTTGTATTTACATATTTGCGAGATTTCAAAAATTAGCTCAAAAATCGAAATGAAAATGGATGGAAACACAGCTTATGATTGCCACAAACTTACTCTGCTACCTGTGATTACTATAGTGCAGAGCACCCTGAGGCTAACACCTCAACAAACACTGGTGAAGATCTGCATGGAACCACTGCTGCTTTGACTCCAGGCAGTCCAATCTGTACACAAAAAAACACAGTTAAGAAAAATATACAAATATAAAAGCAAAAGCATACCCGTCTCAGATGTTCACAAAAGTACCGGTACTATGTATATATACATGCACAGGATCCTTTCAGCAACACCAAATGTGGTGGTACCGAGTGGTTCTCATTAAAATTATGCTATTTACAAGGCACACCGGTTCGTAGACCTTAGGAAAATATTTAGAACATCTGAGACACGTTTACAAATTAGTTTCCATTTGTATTTATAAATACTTTTAAAATACTTGTAAAAAAGAATAATTAAAGTTCTAGTCCAGACCCAGGTGTGTGGCTAATTACCCACGCCACTGACATGTGTTCAGGGACCGGTCCGCGCCCCAAA
>JBBPBX010012617.1:0-15642 GCA_038048925.1 Garcialebias charrua | reverse complement strand
GAAAATCAACAGAATGATTCAATGAGTAGCGCAATTTATAAAATTATAAACTGTTTTACCTTTTTGACAAGACTGGACCAGCTCCATACATCCGTGCGCACAAAGGAATACATTTTGTAGCGTCTACTAAAAGCTAAAAGCTACCCCGTGCTCGGTTTTTAATCATGTGATGTGACGTACTGACGTTACTGCGACGTGATGACGTCACTACGGGTACTCAAGCAGAATAAAAGAAATGCAACTTTTAAAACAAATACATGTATTCAAGTCAGGACATTTAGATCCACCACATTTGTCCACTCCTTTTAGAACTGAATGTGACCAGTATACAGAGTACAACACAGAAGGAAATTTTACATCGTTTTCTGTTTCTTCCACCAACATTTGATTGAACCTAATGTGCAAACCGGATTCCAAAAAAGTTGGGACACTAAAACAAATTGTGAATAAAAACGGAATGCAATGATGTGGAGATGGCAAATATCAATATTTTATTTGTAATAGAACATAATGACAGATCAAAAGTTTAATCTGAGTAAATGTAACATTTTAAAGGAAAAATATGTTGATTCAAAATTTCACAGTGTCAACAAATCCCAAAAAAGTTGGGACAAGTAGCAATAAGTGGCTGGAAAAAGGAAATTGAGCATATAACGAACAGCTGGAAGACCAATTAACACTAATTAGGTCAATTGACAACATGATTGGGTATAAAAAGAGCTTCTCAGAGTGTCAGTGTCTCTCAGAAGCCAAGATGGTAAGAGGATCACCAATTCCACCATTGTTGCGCAGAAAGATAGTGCAGCAATACCAGAATGGTGTTACCCAGCGTAAAATAGCAAAGACTTTTAAGTTATCATCATCAACCGTGCATAACATCATCAAAAGATTCAGAGAATCTGGAACAATCGCTGTGCTAAGGGTCAAGGCCGTAAAACTACTGGATGCTCGTGATGCTTATGCTTATGTTTTTATGCTTATGTTTATTAAAGGTTTTAGTGTTTTAGTGTTTAAATGGTTACTGTTGCACTGAGGGACTGAGAGAAACGCAATTTCAATCCTGTGTATGTCCTGTACATATTGCAGTTCTGACAATAAAGTTGACTTCGACTTTGACTTTTGATCTCCGGGCCCTTAAACGTCACTGCACCTCAAACAGTAATGCCGCTGTCAAGGAAATAACATAATGGCCTCAGGAATACTTCCAGAAAGCATTGTCAGTGAACACAATCCACCGTGCCATCCGCTGTTGCCAGCTGAAACTCTAAAGTGCAAAGAGGAAGCCATTTCCATTAGACATGAATGGGAGAGCATTCCTATTTCTAAACTTGAGAAACTGGTCTCCTCTGTCCCCAGACATCTGTTAAGTGTTGTAAGAAGAAGGGGGGATGCCACACAGTGGTAAAAATGGACTTGTCCCAATGTCCCAACATTTTTGGGATTTGTTGACGCCATGAAATTTTGAAACATATTTTTCCCTTAAAATGATACATTCTCTCAGTTTAAACTTTTGATCTGTGATTTGTGTTCTATTCTGAATATTAGATGTTGGCACCTCCACATCATTGCATTCAGTTTTTATTCACAATTTGTTTAGTGTCGTAACTTTTTTAGAATCTGGTTTGTACCTTCCACGTGCATGAGAATAGCCTGAAGCTGTGACGTTTATAAAAGAGGGGGTGTATCAAGAGAGAGAGAGGCTGCAAGGCTGTCTGACTGCTTTATGGAGCATTATTTGTACAATCAGGTTTAGTTTGAGCCTTTAGGGTTCCAAGAAACTAGTTTCGTTTACCTGAGGCTGTTAATGAAATTTAAAGGTGACGGCAAGACGAGTTATTTGTGCTGAGGGAAGGTAAGACCGTAAACAAGTCAAACCGAATGTACATAGTATCAGTTTAACAGACGCGCTGTCAACCAGTTTGCTTTGTAAACGAACTACGCTTGTTCCCCCAGCACCCCCCAAAAATAAAAAATCAACTAGCTAATACTATAAGAAAAGTGCACAGCAAACTTCAATCCATTCAAGAAGACAACTTTATTTTACTCTGGTGTGCTTCCATATCAACTCTGACACTAATACTGTAATCAACTTATAAGCTGCTAAAACTTTTGTACCCGTTTCTCGTTCACTCATCACCAAGCAAGCATTCAACTAAATTTGTTTTAGTTTCTAATAATTCCAGCATCTGTTCAACCTTCAGACTTCAGTCTCTTGTATGTCTGACTTTCATATACCAGTACCTGTACTAGTCTCTTGTATGTCTGACTTTCATATACCGGTACCTGTACTATATTTTTGCCATTGTTTGATGTACCTGTAATTGGGACCCTGTGTACATTATTTCATTCCACTACATGTACCACATGTGATGGGAATGGTAAAGAATCTCTGACTGATACAGTGACACTTTAAAGTTTGTGAACTCTTCAGAATTTTCTATATTTCTGCATAAATATGACTTAAATCATCATCAAATTGTCACAGAAGTCCTAGAAGTACAGCATTTTCTGGACTATAGGTCGCACCTTTATATAAGTCACTTTGTCCAATTATTGTCAATAAATTGGAAAAATCCATAAACAGGTCGCACCTTTATATAAGTCGCATCCATTATGCGTCACCGCTATGCGACGCGTCAGCGTGTCATTTGCCCTGCTGAAAATGACGACCACAGAAGCATGCACGGAAGGACTTTTCACAAGATTAACACGGTAAAAACAATTATTTGTCTGCTGAAAATTATAGCAAACATGTGTCTTAGCTTAACCGTTCCTTAATAAATTCACGTAATGGTCAAATCTGCTGGATTTAAATTTTTTCGCTTTGAAAAAGTACAAGGAAAAACAACTAAGCTAACCGCGACACATTTACGTCTATAAAACATCGAATTTTATCTCAAACATCTTCATTCATTCATTCATTCAACCTTTATTTATACAGGCTAGCCTCGTTGAGTCACGGGGACTCATTTACAAGAGGGACCTGTCTCACTCACACCAAACAACCATCCACTCTCACACTCACACCTAGGGTCAATTTAGAGTCACCAATCAGCCTAACAAGCATGTTTTTTGGTCTGTGGGAGGAAACCGGAGTACCCGGAGGAAACCCACGCATGCACGGGGAGAACATGCAAACTCCACCCAGAAAGGCCCCGGACCGGGATTTGAACCGGCAACCTTCTCGCTGAGAGGCAGCAGCTCTACCAGTTGTGCCACCGTGCTGCCCATCTCATAAAGCTAATCAGTTGTAAATATCCATCTAGTGATTACGTTCTGTAAGTTTGATCAAAATCTGTCCTGTGGTTCTTGACCTATTTTGCTAACAAACACTGAGCTAACAGCGAAGTAGCTAGTTCATACCTCCAGAGCAGGAGGCCGGGCTGCGACAGAGTGAATCCGACCAGAGGAGGCTCTCGTCGGACACATGAGGTGGGAACGGTTGGTGGACTCTCTGGAAGTGTCAGTCAGACCTCCAGAGCAAGAGGCCGGGCTGCGACAGACTGAGTCCGTCCAGAGGAGGCTCTCGTCGGACACATGAGGTGGGAACGGTTGGTGTACCCTAGTGGACAAAGGTGGTACTGCACCCCTAGCGGCCGAAAGTGGTACTGCACCATTTTTTGCCAAAATGGAAAAACGGTCATATCAGAGCCAAAAATTGGTCTAAAAATATGGGGGGAAATCCATAAACAAGTCTCACCTCTCTATAAGTCGCAGGGCATGCAAATTAGGCTAAAAGGTGCGACTTATAGTCCAGAAAATACGGTAGATAGAGAACCCAGTTAGACAAATGAGACAAAAATACTAAACTTGGGGCATTTATTTATTGAGAAAAACGATCAAATGTTACACATCTGTTGAGTGGCAAAAGTATGATTCTTTGCTTTCAGTATCAGGTGTGACCCCCCTGTGCAGCAATAACTGCAACTACCAGTAAATGTTTCTGGTAACTTTAAAGTTCATGCTCTATCCAGATAGACGATCAAAAGTTCAGTCAGGTCATCTGGATAGCTTTTTTTGAGATCTTTCGTCCTTCATCCAAAAGGACTTCATCAATTTGAGGAGCCCCGAAGAAACCCAAGTCCCACAAGCAGCAAACCCACACAATGGACCAACCAGTTTGCTGGTGATAAGATGACTTCCGAGACCCAACCTCTCCCCCTTGATCAAGTCATTTGGATGAAGGACGAAACAGCAACAACAACTAAAAAGAAACAGTCCAGATGACCTGACTGAACTTTGTTGGGTTTCTGGTAACTGTTGATCAGTCCTGCACACTGGCTCAGTAGGATTTTAGCCCACTCCTCCGTACAGAACAGTTTCAACTCTGGGATGTTGGTGGGTTTCCTCACATTAACTGCTGTCCTTCCACAACATTTGGATTGAATTAAGGTCAGAACTTGGACTTGGTCATTCCAAAACATGAACTTTATTCTTCTTGAACCATTCTTTGGTAGAGCCACTTGTGTGCTGAGGGACATTGTCTAAGTCAGTGTTTTTCAACCAGTGTGCCGCAGAACACCAGTCTGCCGCGAGAGATCGTCTGGTGTGCCGTGAAAAATTAGTAAATTATGAATTTTTTATTAACTGGTGTAATTTCCTTACCGCGCGATAGGTGGCAGTATAGAGCATAGCGTCGCACATTAAAACAAGAGAAGTAGCGGCACATGAACGTGACGTGAGCAGTGAGCAAAACAAACCAACAGCAAGGATCTTCTCAAACAAACAGCGATGGAAAACTTTTTCAAAAGAAAAAATACTAAATCCGGTCTGGTCCCTGGACAAAATACGGACCCAGATGAAGGCCCAAGTGGAAATCAGAAGGCAGAAACCGTGAACGTGAGACTGTACAGTAAGGCTTACATCTCTTTTGGATTTACTTTTAGCTATTTTGACATTGCTCCCATTTTCCACAACATATCTGTGCAAAGTGAGCTTCTCCAGCCTAACTGCCATGAAAACTAAAAACAGAGAGAGACTGAGAGCTGTTGAGGAAGAGCTTTGTATGTGTGTTTACTTAATTCGTGCCAGAATTTCAGCTTTGTGTTAAAGGTTCAGTCTGCAGTTTCTGTAGAACATCAGCACTTAGAAAAAATTTCAACAAGCAAAGCATTCTGATCCCTCCCCCTCAGAGCCATATATGGCTCTGCCCCCTTGTGGTCTGTTGAAATTTGAATTCAAGCTCTGTTTTTATTGGCTGATTCAAATTCAAGCTCGGTTTTTATTGGCTGGTTACAAACTTTGTTTTTATTGGCTGGAAAATGGCGGGTCACTTTTTCTTTTTAGAAATGCTTATTTACCACCTGGAGAAGCAAGGGGACAATATTTTTTTTTAGTTTTTTCAGAGATTACCTCTCTAACATCAATCTAGTGACAGAGTGAAGAAATATGTTAAAATATATATTGTTTGAAAAGTTACAGACTACATTACAATCTTACATACCCCAGCTTTAATCCAAACAGGCACAGGTTTCACACTAAGTGAGTAAAATGTAGAGAGAATGGTAGCACTGTTCAGGTGTATTTGAAGGCATGTTAAGTGTAATTTCATCCTCTTTAATATTAAGACCATATTGGTGTAGCACTGCTCAGGTTTATTTGAAGGCATGTTAAGTGCAATTTCATCCTCTTTAATTTTAAGACCATATTGGTGTAGCACTGCTCAGGTTTATTTGAAGGCATGTTAAGTGCAATTTCATCCTCTTTAATTTTAAGAACACATTGTTGTGGTACTGTTCAGGTTTATTTCAAGGCATGTTAAGTGCAATTTCATGTTAAGTGCACCTTGAAATAAGAAATATAAAACATGATAAAAATATATTTTTGTGTTCATTTCATTCCTATTCAAGACACTTTGATAAGAATGACTACCGTATATATTTAATGTAGGCGGATACAGTGTATCTATGTTTACAATTTTGGTTGGTGGTGTGCCTCGGGATTTTTTCAATGAAAACACTGTGCCTTGGCTCAAAAAAGGTTGAAAAACACTGGTCTAAGTTACTGCATGATCCACCTTCTCTTGACATTCACTTCATGGACATATGTCCTGACATTTTCCTTTAGAATTCTGATAAAATTCAGAATTCATGGTTTCATCAATGATAAAGCCATCCTGGCCCAGATGCAACAAAACAGGCCCAAACCACGATACTACCACTACAATGTTTCACAGATGGGATAAGGTTTTATGCAAGAATGCATCGTTTTCGTTTCTCCAAACATACACTTTTTATTTAAACCAAACAGTTCTATTTTGGTCTCATTTATCCACAAAACATTCTTCCAACAGCCTTCTAACTTATCCATGTGATCTTTAGCAAACTGTAGATGAGCAGCAACATTCCTTTTGGAGAGCAGTAGCTTCCTCCTTGCAACCCTGCCCTGCACACCATTGTTGTTCAGTGTTCTCCTGATGGTGAACTCATGAGTCCCACTGGCTCAGTGAGGCTAACCTGTATAAATAAAGGTTGAATGAAAAATGAACATTAACAGTAGGGATGCGCGATATAAACGGTACACGGTAAAAACGATAGAAATTTAGCCTACAATAGAGATCCATCTTCTGCCGGCTAACCGCAGAAAATCAGAGTTGTCCGATTTAATGGTTACTTTTTTTTAGTTTAAAACTGTGCATAAGTGGTGTTGAAGTGTACAATCAGAGTTGTCAGAGTTAATCAATACTTTTTTGTGTTGAAAACGGTGCGTAAGTGGTGTTAAAGTATTTTCTTCGAGTGCTAAGTAGCGAAGCTATAAGCTAACTTCGTCCGGCTTGCCGTAGTGTTGCTATACCGTTAGTCGAACGCATGCGCAAAACGCTGCGTTCCGTTGAAGTTGGTTTTTTTGGTCGAAAGTTAAAGTAAGCATTGGTCAGCTTTAGAGAAACCTGGGGCCTCATGTATCAAAGACTTGCGTGGATTTCTTACTGAAAAGTGACGTACGGTCAAATCCAGAAAAGTGTCTACGCATAAAAGAATCCAGATTTATCAAGCTGTGCGTACACCGGTATCCACGCACATTCCTTTTGTACATCACAATGAACGTGGAACTGAGCGCACGTCAGACACCTCCCCTGACACGCCTACATTTACATATGTTAAACAGATGCAAATTACTTCCTGCATGTGTGAAGGACATGTTTGTTTGATCCCTGCGCGATCAGAAATCATTTCTAGATTCAGGAAAACAATGGATTTAATATAATATGAGTGAGGACAAACATCCCAAGTAAGAATAGTAATAAACTGTGTTCATCACGCAAAGAACGAGTGATTGTGTGCCGGTATTCGTGTGCGCGCACGCTGCTGTCAGGTGCGCCACCGGCTCATTCATTCATTCTGAGTGAAAATATTAACTTTGCGCACGAGTTAATTACCATAATTACTGTAAACACAGAGGAACTTACTTGGATGTTTGCTAGAACATAGATCTTCGTTTATTTAATAGATGATATGAAGAAACGAGTCTCTGCGTCTCACAGGGTATATGCAGGAATAATGAAGTTAATTTCAATACCTTTTCAAGACTTTTTCAAGACCTTCCAAAATAAATTCAAGACCTTATCGTCACTTTGTTTTATTAAGCAACAAATCTTTGATTTAAAAAACTGCTGTTGTTTTCAATTACTGTAAATCTGTGAATCTCAAACCTACAACAGAACTGAGATACAGTGGAAAGAAAAAAGTTCAAAAGAAGAAACTGAACCACGACTAGGTTTAAGAAAATATAGCTTAGGTTACAACAAGACTCGTAGCTATTTTAAAGTAACTTGGTTGAACAATGGCGAATAAGAAATAAACACGGTTATTCTCGGCGACAGGCCTCAGCCATTCTTGAAAATCAGGCATCTCCAACCAGGAGTCCGAAAACTTGCATTTACCCATTGTTCTCACGGTCTCGCGGCAACTTACTCAAACACACAAGCTCAACTTGGAGATAAAGCAGCCGTGCATGCGCACAAGATAGGCCTAGCTGTAAAGGCTGTTGTAACCTGACACTCTAAATTTGTGCGAAGCGGTTTCCGAATCATTCGCGGTGAGGAAAACAAATATTAGTCATACATACTTTTTGCTGTCAAATTATTTAAAGCTAGAACAGCAAAAAAAATAATACCTCATCAAATCACTTTCAAGACTTTTTAATACTTTTCAAGACCCTTAATTTTCCCAAAATTGATTTATCAACTTTTAATAACTTTCAAGACCCTGCATATACTCTGTCTCAGTGGAGACTTTTCATGACATGACGTGATGTTGGGAGTCTCCAAAGCGCGCGCTGCAGCCTTGTGCGCAATCTGTTTGTCTGTGAAGCTTTTACTCCCATACAAGTTATAAATGGTGTACTTTCACGTGTCATTTTGGAGACATCTACAATAAACACAGATAATGACACACCTCCACTGCCGTGTAACACCGGCGAGGGTGCACGCGCGCTCAAAGCGCGACCATAACTCAGCCTTTGGGATCATATGGATGAGACCATTCCATTGGACATGAATCGGCTTTGTGTGGACTGGACTGGCACAGCCCTGATCGACCTGCCAGCTCCCTCTAAGCTCCTGTGGAACCCCAGTTTCTGCACGTGCACGCGTGATGCGCGGCCCCTGTGTTGCGCCAGTGCGCAGCAGTGCCAAACTGAAAAATGATTATTTCTGAAAACGGCTGATAAGCCATATCCTAGATCAGAGAATTATATCTGTTTATAAATAAATGCTCTGCGTGTTACACTATCTATATCCTCCAGTAAGGCTGAATGTATCCGTTCCTGTTACATTTATTTTTTGCACAACTTTGCGCGTCCATGTGGATGTACTTGTTAATCGTGTGTTTGGTGGGAATATTAATCATTTTCACATCATGAACAGTTAATAGTAATAATAATAATAATAATAATAATAATAATAATAATAATAATAATAATAATGAATTCAATTTATAACGCACCTTTCATTAATGAAAATCTCAAAGTGCTACAAAGTGCAACAGAATTTAATGTCGATAAAACAAATAATAAAACAGTTAAAATCAACAACAGTATCAACTAAGATCAAAAGTAGAATCATGAGGAGTATAGTATGCTCGGTTGAAAAGAAAGGTCTTCAAGCCGCTCTTAAAGTCAACCACAGACTGTGGGGCTTCAGTTTCTCTGAATCACCTGTAAGTGTCGCCAAAGGAACAAGAACCACAGAAACGTGCGTACGCAAGCAGGGGAGCTGGCGTGGAAATGTACGTGGATGCGCAGATATTCACGTTCATTTCAGTTTTGATACATACGGGGTTTTGCGTGGAAAGTGACGTGCGCAATGTTTTTGTGCGCACGCACGGTTGATACATGAGGCCCCTGCCCTCTGATCTGTGAACAGAACGCTGTGTTGTGTGATTTTACTGTGAGACCCTCTGGTCAAAGCCACAGTGGAAACTGGTTGCCTTGTCAGCTCTCTTTAAAGCTGAAAGATGCCCACTAGAGGGTTGGAGGGCGAAGTGTTTTCAGTGTAAAATGCTGCTCTCGTTACGGTTTATTTCTTAAGTGACAATATTGGAAACGGTTAAGAGTTAACAACATATTCTTTAGTTTAAAACTTATGGATAAAACTACACAAGATATATTTTGCACTGTTTTGCACTACAAGAAAGAAGCCTAATGCTTGAGTTGTTAATTATTTAAAAACTCTCTGGACCTAGTAGTGAAATTTTCTTAATAGAGATTATTTTGTGGTATAGCAGTTTTCAAAATAAATTATGGCAAAAGGACACCCTATGCTTTTTTTTCCATTTCTATTGCAAGTTTTATACCAAAAACATATCGCGATATATATCGTTATCGCCACCCTAGGGCTGGGCGATATGGAAAAAATCAGATATCACGATATGGACTTTTTTATATCACAATAACGATATATATCACGATATAAAAAAAAAAAAACTTTGGTCCAAATTTTTCAAGTACACACAAACACATCGTGTTGTATATATACAACACGATGTGTGTGTGTGTGTGTGTGTGTGTGTGTACAGGAAAATTTGGACCAAAGTTTTTATTTTATTTTTTATTTTATTTTACTACAGATACAGTTACAATTATAAGAATGTGAACAAAAAGAACAAGGAAATTTGGACCAAAGTAGAAACTTTGGTCCAAATTTTTCCTGCAGGTGGCGGTAAAACAACGGCTGCTAATAAAACCCACGAAGAAGAAATCCGCTCTGACTGGAATCTGGAGTAAACAAGGCAAAGAAACAGAAAAGAGAAAACGTTGCGTTTGATTCCGGTTCTGTTGTGTCTCTGGTCTGTTTTGTATTGGTTAACTGGACCCGAGTTCGGACTCGGTTGGACTTCGTGTCCTCTGGACCCATTTTGTCTCAGAGTTTCAGCGGAGCGAAATAATGGAAGCTAACAAGGTGAGCTTCCCCTCTTTTTGGTAAAAGTTCTTCTTCTTGGGCTGCCTGCGCAGCTGTTTCTCCATGTTGTGACACCCATAGATATCTGGTGACACCGGCTTCATGCCGGCTGCGTCTCTGTTGAACTCGAGTTTAACAACGTAAAGCATGTGTCGCAAACCCGCGCGTGCGTCAAACATAAAGCAGCGCCGTCATCTCGCAAAACCACAATATGAAGCTTCTTTGCGACCGTTATTTTTTTATTCTTATTTATCACGATAGAAGAAAAGTAGCACGATAGACACGTTTCTATCGTCCCCACGATATATATCGTCATATCGCACAGCCCTACGCCACCCTTCACAAAACATATCGTGATATGAATTTTAGGCCATATCGCACGTTCCTAATTAACAGTTGATGTGAGAGAGGCCTTCAGTTGCTTAGAAGTTACCATGGATTCCTTTGTGACCTCGCTGACTATTCCACGCCTTGCTCTAGTGATCTTTGTTGGTCCACCACTCCTGGGGAGGGTAACGATGGTCTTGAATTTCCTCCTTTTGTACACAATCTGACTGTGAATTGGTGGAGACCAAACTCTTTAAAGATGGTTTTGTAAACTTTTCCAGCGTGATGAGCATCAACAACGCTTTTTCTGAAGTCCTCAGAAATCTCCTTTGTTCGTGCCATGATCCACTTCCACAAACATGTTGTGAAAAGCAGACATTGATAGATCCCTTGTTCTTTAAATCAAACAGGGTGCCCACTCACACCTGATTATCATCCTATTGATTGAAAACACCCGGCTCTTCTTTTTACCTTCATATTAACTGTAAATCCTAGAGGTTCACATACTTTCAGCACACACAAATATGTACAGGTGATATTGGATCATTTTCCTCAAATAAATGACCAAGTATAATATTTCTGTCTCATTTGTTTAACTGGGTCCTCTTTATCTAGTTTTAGGACTTGTGTAAAAATCTGATGAGGTTTAAGTCATATTTATGCAGAAATGTAGAAAATTCTGGAGTTCACAAACTTTCAAACACCACTGTGTGCAGGACTGATGAGCTTTAAATTAATTACACAATTTACTCAGCTCTTCTCAACTGAAGTAAATTTCCATTTTTGCCCTCAGATGATACACACACACACACACACACACACACACACACAAAGAGACACAAACAGAGAGGACTTGAGATTTGTTTTGTTCCACTATAAAGCAACCCATTATAATGTATAGCAAGTTTTATCTGCTTTTCATGTTACAAAAGCCAAAAAAACACTTAAGCTGTCAAAGCTGACAA
This sequence comes from Garcialebias charrua, assembly GCA_038048925.1. NCBI lineage: Eukaryota > Metazoa > Chordata > Actinopteri > Cyprinodontiformes > Rivulidae > Garcialebias > Garcialebias charrua. The sequence continues at coordinate 3,954 of JBBPBX010012617.1, read as the reverse complement.
AAGGGTCCAAGTCTCCATTTTATCTCAACTTGTAAGCAAAAATATAAAGTCAACCCTTTTGCATCTTTTCAGTCCATTCCTCAAAGAAAATCTGATAACCTGGAGTTCAGATAAGTGCATCGGTATCTTCACATGCTTTCATAGCAGTTTGACTAAATTCACAAGGAAAACAAAAATTGTGCATGAGCATGCATCAGGGTAAAAATTGTGCAGTTTCTGTGATGATAAAGCAGATGTGTGTCCAGTACTACAAATTACTTTTTAGTTTTGAACATTGAAGGGTTCACAACATCACAGAAACCCAGAGGAAATAGGAAAATATAGAGGTTAAAAAAAAAAAACTATTAAAGCTGCTATATGTAACTTTTCTAAAAATATATTTTAACATATTTCTTCACTCTGTCACTATCTCCTGACAGACTGATGTTAGACAAGTAATCTCTGAAAAAAACTATAGTCCCCTTGCTTCTCTAAAAGCATTTCTAAAAACCCACAGTGACCCGCCGTTAACCAGCCAATAAAAACAGAGTTTTTAACCAGCCAATAAAAACAGAGCTTCTCACGCCCCTAACCCACGCCCCCGCCTGTCCCAGCCCCAGCGGCCGCGCACGTTCTCGTTCAAAGGATTGCAAAGCGATGCAGGACTGTTTTGTATGTGACACAAATGTATTAAATTCCCCTTCTTCATCCCTGATCTGGACTTTTCTTTTGTTTTTTTGCCAAAAGTCAAGTGATCGCTTCCTCCTCCGCTGACTCCATGACTGAAATGATGAGGAAATGAATGAATTTGTCACGAGCGAATTAAACTCGGGTTCAACGTGGCTGCGCGAGGCTCTGCAGATTTCCTGGTGTTCTGGTGTGCTGGACCAGCGCTCCATGTTTTTATTTTATTTTTTAGAACGTTTTATTAACATATAAACACAGAATATCGCAGCGGCTGCGACAGGACATGCAGTGAAGGCGGAGGGACCAGAAACGTGTCTCTGTTCAAAGTTTTTCTAAGTTCCAGCGTGTTCCAAATACTGTACTACATATTGCAGCTTTAAATCTGCTCAATGGTTGAAGGATCTTCAAGTTTACAGGACAATTACAAAGCTGCTGCTGGGAACGTATCGACTACAGACCAGCTTTATACGAACACGTTCACAGTTATCTTACCAAAGATGAGCTGAAAAACACGGAGAAACAATTTCATAACTTAACTTGCCATCTTCAGCTTCAAAAATGAATCCCACATTTAAATAATCCATCCATCCATCCATTATCTTTTACCCACTTCTTCAATTTTGGGTCACGGGGGTCGCCGGTGCCCATGTCCAGCAATCACTATGCTAGAGGCGGGGTACACCCTGGACGGGTCGCAAGTCCATCATAGGGCCTTTTTAAATAATGAATATTGTAAATATGAGATCTGAAATCCAATCATCTCCTACAATTACAACTGAAATCTTTTTTTTTTCGTCAAATTTTTTTTTGGAGAAGTTTGAAACCAGGACTTTATGAGTCTACCAATTTAAACCTCTCTCAAAAATAGCACAAGTAAAAACTGATTTGATACAAGATACTGGCATCAAATTAGCTGACTATTTTTCTTAGTTGCGTTTCACCCTTTTTGTCCCTTTCCTGAAAGCATGAATTCACCAAACAGCTTCGGACGCCAACTTCAACTGCAGAACAAAACCATAAACATTTGTGAAAACTGAAGTTGAAACACTGCAGAGTGGACGTTCTCACACTGAAGGCGATAAGAAACATTTCAGTGTGTTTGTGTCAAAGTACTGGCATGAAGTGTTTTGTAATAAGGGTTTTTTTTTCCAACACATTAGCCCAGGTTTACGTTTTTTTAATTTATTTAGCAAATGCTCCAAAATCTGTTGCGATTTTGACCAATAGACTACAGCAGTGCCCCAAATTTATCGTCTTTTAGCCACTTCAGCAGGAGAATTTGCATTTAGCCATCTCGTCTCTGCTTCTGAAATTTCTAAGTTTTCCCCAACGCACAACCTTCTGAAAACTGCACCAAACAAACACATACTGTACAATGGTTCTTTGTGTTAGACCAATGGTTCCCAACACTGGTCCTTGAGGAACACCATCCTGCATGCTTTAGTAGTTTCTCTGCTTTAACACACCTGATTCAGTGATTTAATTACTTCCTTAAGTTCTGCTGAAGCCTGTTAATAACCCAGTCATTAAAGTCAGGTGTGTTGGAGCAGAGAAGCAACCAAACCATGCAGGATGGTGTCCCTCAAGGACCTGTGTTGGGAATCCCTGTGTTAGACGAACATCTCACAGCTAAGCCTCCTGATATGGGATGTAGAAGATGTCCAATAGCTCTCATCTCATCTTGAAAACTCCAGCCCTGTAAATAGTTGAAACTGCTCTGCAGTGGTAAGGGGGACCAGCAGTACAGAGAAAACATTACAGTAGTGCTGGACAATAATTCGATATCGATATACCGGTATCTCGCAATATACTTTTGTTCAATAACGATATGAGTTTTAAGCATATTTTTGATATTTCGATAGGATTTGACAGCGTTTCACTGACGCTTTTCTTTTTCTGTTCGGGTTGAAGCGGCAGGTTCAGTTTCAACCCGGACAGAAAAAGCTGTGAGACAACTACGTAAGTGTGTGGTGACGTAGAAGTTACGCAGCGCTAGAGTCTAGAAGGCATTAGCGGTAGCAGGCTAAGCTAATCTCCAACGCACGTTGTTTTCTCTTCAAACCTAGTGCCCATGACCATCGGAATGTGACTGAACAAGGTTTCACAAGCGAAGAGAAAGAGATTACCGGTACTGTACTTCACTGATGAGAGGAAAGACTAATTCGCCGGTGTGGAAGTGGTTCGGCTTTTTAAGATCTGTTAAATTGCAGGTTTCTTCTGCAGCAGCGAGGTCCTACTCTGTCTCTTTATGCTGCAAAATGTGACGGAGAGTCGTTCTAACTAGCGGTGGAAACATCTAATTTGTTTAATCTGAAGAGTTTCCACTTGATAGAATCTGCCGAGTCAGAAGATGAAGCACAATAAAGTTTGAGCCAACGTGTCCCTGAAACTACGAAGTACAACACCCCCAGCGCTGCATGTGTTGTTTTTTAATTCATTCATTCAAAATAATACAAATTCATCAGGGGAAAAAAGAAAAACATTGAATGAAAAGGGTGCAGAAAGAAGAAAAAATGTATATATCTTCCCCTTATTTAAAAAAATACAAAATAAATACAAACCAACCAACCAACCAACCAACCAACCACAACCTTCACTTGAACAATCTCCAAACTGAAAACAAACAAAAAAACTTCAGGTATCCTTCACCTGGCACCTTCACCTTCCCAACGACTTTAATAATCTTTCTAAACATTTAATCGTTTTATAATGTTTATGGTGATATCAAGTCAACTACACAATCCTGTTCCCCGAATTACAACACAGCTCCTTCAGACTAGTTCTAAATAGAGGTTTTACAAACATTTACATTCTTCAAAGGTAATAATGACTAACAAATTTTAATTGAATATTTGGGGGCAATATTTTATGAGCTTTATACATGACTTGTAAAATACTATATTCAACCAAATCATAAAATTTTAATAATTTTCAACTGATGAAATAATATATTTGTTGGGTGACCATAGCACTTCCTATTAATAATTCTTATAGTTCATTTTTTGTATGGCTGTGGCTGCCTGCCTGGAAAGAGTCGATGAGGGACAGGACGGCCCCCAGAAACCATCTTGGCTCCAGCAAACGGCTTGGTCCTCTTAAGGTGTTTACTGCTTGGTGGGGAAACAGTTTGCTGGAACTTCTCTGATGATACCCTCCGGATGGAGGGTCAAACGTTTCTATAAAAAAAAAGAAACAGTCCAGATGACCGACTAAGAATTATTGGGTTGAGAATTTTATGTTTATTTGACAGTGATTTCAAATTTTTTGGAGGCTAAATACAAATAAGGA
>JBBPBX010012616.1:0-53743 GCA_038048925.1 Garcialebias charrua | reverse complement strand
TCACTCTGTGTTTTTATAAATGCTGATAGAGAAGCAAGGGGACTATAGTTTTTTTCAGAGATTACTCTGTCTAACATCAGTCTGTCAGTAGATAGTGACAGAGTGAAGAAATATGTTAAGTTACAGATAAGTTACAGACTGCACTACAAAACTACATACTGAAACTTTAATCATCCAGGTCAGGGGTCTGCAACCTTTATGATCAAAAGAGCCATTTCTGCCCCATCGCTCATTAAATTAAACGTGCCCAGAGCCGTAAAACCTGCTGTCATTTTCAACTGGTGGCCCATGGGCCACTTTGAAGCTACACTCTGCAGTTTTTGTAGAATGCAGGACTTAGGAAAATTTTCAACAGGCAAAGCATTCTGGTCCCTCCCCACTCAGAGCCAAATATGGCTCTGCTTCCTCTTGCTCTCGCTACAGCTTCTGAATGCTCCGCCTCCACTACATGTCCTGTCTCAGCCGCTGCGAAGTTCTGTGATTATGTTAATAAAACGTTCTAAAAAATAAAATAAAAACATGGAGCGCTGGTCCAGAACACCATGAAATCTGCTGAGCCTCGCGCAGCCACGTTGAACCCGAGTTTAATTCGCTCGTGATAAATTCATCCATTTCCTCATCTTTTCAGTCATGGATCAGTGGAGGAGGAAGCGATCACTTGACTTTTGGCAAAAAAACAAAAGAAAAGTCCAGACCAGGGATGAAGAAGGGGAATTTAATACATTTGTGTCACATACAAAACAGTTTTGCATCGCTTTGCAATACTTTGAACGAGAACCTGCGTGGGGGCTGGGACGTGGATTAGGAGCGTGAGAAGTGAGAAGCTCTGTTTTTATTGGCTGGTTAAAAACTCTGTTTTTATTGGCTGGTTAAAAACTCTGTTTTTATTGGCTGGTTAAAAACTCTGTTTTTATTGGCTGGTTAAAAACTCTGTTTTTATTGGCTGGTTAAAAACTCTGTTTTTATTGGCTGGTTAACGGCGGGTCACTGTGGTTTTTAGAAATGCTTTTAGTAACACCTGGAGAAGCAAGGGGACTATAGTTTTTTTCAGAGATTACTTTGTCTAACATCAGTCTGTCAGGAGATAGTGACAGAGTGAAGAAATATGTTAAAAATATATTTGTAGAAAACTTACAGACTGCACTACAGAAACTGCAGACTGCACCTTTAAGTTTTTAGAGGGGGCTTTTCTGGCCTGTAGACATTAAATTATAAAACTAAAAACACCTAATGATTGTTAACATTTATTGATTATTTTTACATTTTGAGACAAAAGAAAAGACTGGATTCCACCCATCCATCATCTTTACTTGTTTCTTCCTTTTCGTGTTGCGGGTGTCGCTGGTGCCCATATCCAGGTTGTAAGTATCACAGAAGACTGGATTCTCTTAAAGAAAACTATATATTATTTTGCCAATTTTTGAAAAACTAAAGCAGTGAACTCTGCAGGCTTTATTGCGGAGAAATTGACTATCCTACTTTGAAGAATTAAGCCAAAGTGAGTATAATTTAGAACTAGTATCCACATATTTGCAAAGGACATTACAGAAAAACTGCTAAAACTAGTCTTTTTTTGTTGTTGTGAGTGTAATATCCTATAAAATTCAGTTTTACGTTAGTTTTGGTCAAAACTTGAAAGAGCCGCTCCAGAGGGACCAAAGAGCCGCATGTGTCTCCAGAGCCGCAGGTTGCAGACCCTTGATCCAGGTAGATACAGTACAATAAAAAAGGTTAAATCTGGACAGTTTCTTTAGAGAGGAATGTTTCATCTGAAAGTCTTCATCAGTCTGAGGCCTGCCAACCTAGATATGTCTTATAAATAGCACCTCCATGATGTGTTTCAAACCAGCCTCTGTGGAATGAAGAAACTGACTGTACACATGCAAAAAAGGAACAATCCATCCAAAACATCATCATCACGCATAACGAGGTGAGCCGCTTGGCCTTGTGGTGCGGACACAACAATCTCACTCTCAACGTGGAGAAGACAAAGGAGATTGTCGTGGACTTCAGGAAGAGGGATGCCCAACATGCCCCTCTGACCATCAACAGCACCGCAGTGGAGAGAGTAGACAGCACCAAGTTCCTGGGAGTGCACGTCTCAAAGGACCTGTCCTGGAGCAGGAACACTGCAGCACTGGCAAAGAAGGCTCACCAGCGTCTCTACTTTCTCCGCAAGCTGAAAAGGGCTGGAGCTTCAACCTCCATCATGTGCACCTTCTACAGAGGTGCCATAGAAAGTGTCCTGACCAGCTGCATCACTGTGTGGTTTGGTGCATGCACTGCATCCTGCCGCAAGAGCCTCCAGCGCATTGTGAGAGCAGCTGAGAAGATCGTCGGCACCTCCTTGCCCTCACTGCAGGACTTACACAGCAAACGCCTCACTCGGAAAGCCCACTGCATGGCAGGTGATCCCACACACCCACTACACAGCTGCTTCAGACTGCTGCCATCAGGGAGGAGACTGAGGAGTCTCCAGGCTCGTACCAGCAGACTGAGAGACAGCTCTGTTCATCAGGCAGTCAGAATGCTAAACACTCTGCCTGCTCTGCCTCCCCTCCCATTTGAACTGCCTTAACACAAAAAACTTTCTCACACATTACCACTCAACACAAAGTTTTTAACACTGGACTCTGTGTCATCAAACGGGTTATTCACTAAACTCTCGGTCATGTGTTCATTCAGTTTGCACTACTTCTCATATTTGCACTAATGTTTGTATTACATTACTGCCTATAGTCATACTACTGTTTACATTCACTGTTTACATTTATTAATACTGTTTACATTTATTACTACTGCTTTACATTTATTACTACTGTTTACATTTACACTACTTTTATCTACACTACTGCAGATACATATACAGCATTCTCTGACTAGCCTTATCTAAGGATGCCAAATGTGCCTTATGTGCCTCACTGCATATGCCACTTTGCCTCTATACCAACATCAACTACCTCATACATATACTGTGTACATTAACTTATATGCTGCTGTGCCACTCTTTGCAAATGTCAATGCTAGAACCTTCAGTTTATTTTATAGATATACTTTTTATACTTTTTATACTACTATGCAAAAACTCAGGACAGTATTACACTTTTATTATTTCATTTTATGCTTATGTTCATTGGGTGTTTGGTGTTTTAGGGGTGTTTGGTGTTTCAGTGTTGGTGTTAATTTTCATACTTTTATACTATTATGAAAAAACTCAGGACAGTGTTACACTTTTTTACTATTTTATGCTTATGTGTATTAAATGTTTTAGTGTTTAGTGTTTAGATGGTTACTGTTGCACCGAGGGACTGAGAGAAATGCAATTTCGGTCCTGTGTATGTCCTGTACATATTGCAGTTCTGACAATAAAGTTGACTTTGACTTTGACTTTGACTAACAATCATGAAATCAACCTTTTTGACTCAAATTAAAAATTTATTTTAGCTGAAATTAAGCAAATTAATCGTCTGCAATTGTCCCTGTGATGGACTGGAGACCTGTCCAGGGTGTCCCCTGCCCCTCGCACAACGATTGCTGGATATGGGCACCGGTGACCCCTGTGACCCAAAATGGAAGAAGCAGGTGAAAGATAATGAATGGATAATCGTCTGCAACTGAAGGCCGAGCGATAATGATTTTGCACGTCTGTGTATGAGTTGGCTTCTGTTTAAAATAAGGACTCAATAAAATTAAAATAAGGACAATTTTAGTTTCTCTCCATTGACTCCCTGTTATCAAGCCCTTTGTGGAATCAACTTAGTTTTTGTTTGTGAGGCGGACACCAAAGGACGAGGTTTAGGACTTTCCTTTTTGATAAATACAGTAGAATGTTGACTTTGGTTTCTTCGGCTGTTCCTCAGTTATGCTGCTGTAGACTTGGATTGTTGGAGAATAAACCAACCACATTTCCTTACTATGGGTTTATCGTTGCATTTTTGCTTTAGGGTTCCATTAGTGCCAAAAATGTTTATACGTGTCTATGTAAAGTATGTGTGTAGCATGCTGTGTATATGTAAAGTGATATGTTAAGTAACATTTCACCTTACATATCACTTAACAAATCTAAAAAGGTTAAGTCTGGTCCTCTGGACATTCACAAAACCAATTGAAACAAAAAAATTGTAGAAACGTTTCGTCTTGCGTCCTGAAGGATAAATCACTGTTATACACGTTATTATGATTAAACCTATATTATTCACATGATCAAACCTATAGTAGATGTGTTTCTATTCACAAATGTGTCTCATGTAACCACAAAGGGTTTCACATGTTCAGGTGTGCCAGTCACGGACCAGAGCTGCTGGAGCAGGCCTCAACCCACGGACCACCTCTTTGAAGCAAACCAGAGCTGCACACAACACATTCCAAGGGGGAGGGCACACATGCAGCTTTAGTATACCACACACATCAGAAATACATTTAGTTATGCTCAATACACAGGCTCACACTTAGTTAATCACACACAAGGTGCACAGGACAATAACTTGTTTAAACTTAAGCAAAACTCGTTTAAATCTAGAACTGCTCCTCTGAATTTGCACAAACAAAGAAGCACACAAACTGATAAAGGTCAGGAAGCAGAGACCTTGAGCAGGATCATAAATCTCGTTGCTAAGGCAACTATCAGGTTTAACCAATGGGACAACAGCAGTATCCCAAAACAATTTATGGTACCACATAACATCACGTATCAAGAAGAGACTTCAGGCATTCCTGGGACGACTTCACGGCGAGAGGTTCGATCCAGCAGCTTGGTTCGTGTGCACATGAATTGACCTAATGCCCATTTTCTGTTTAACCTGTTTTAAACCTGTGTCTTAATCAATAAACCTTACTTTTCTCAAGAGACGCCTGGTCATTTCCGAACACCATTGAACTGAAATCACTTCAGATTGGTGACCCCGACGTGATGACCCAGGCGGACTTCTGAGAGGACGAGGAGCTCGTGGATCCGAGAGTGCAGGGGCCCGATACAACAAGATAAGGTGAGTTGTTACCGTGTTTAACTAGAACAACAATTTGGCCCAGAAACCAAATTTACTGCACTTTAGGTCCCACAGGTTCTCTCGTGATAAAGAGTCCTTGGGAAGATAAATAAAACTATTAAACTAGTTTATAAGAGGTTTTCCTCAGACACAGGTTTCAGCTTAAACAGAAGCGCGCAGGCTCGGTTCGGGATCAGGGGGGGGCGAAGGCCGCTCCCCGCCTGGTGCGGCCGAGGAGCACACGTTCGTTTAAATAAATCACGGGTCAAGCGAACGTCGAAGTTTTTATTACTTACTGTTTGAGGATAAGCGTTTCCATTCAAGCTGTGAGTAGCCGCTGCCGACGGGCTTGTTTCACTCCGGCTGACTCGTGCTGGTAGTGGGTAGTCCGGTCCAGGTGTCTTGTTTCACGGTCTTGTTTGGAAAAGCGCTTACGGTGCGTTTGATCCTCTGAGTAGCTGGAAAAGGTCGTTTCAACTTGTTTCGCGTCCGCTCGCGAGTAGAAAAAAACGACTGCCGCTTGTTTTGGAAGATCATACGTAAAACCGTAATTTGGCGTCGTGGAGGGGTCGCCAAAGGTTCACGTTAAGGTGAACACTCATAGGGTGCCTTGCGTTAAACTTGCGGGGTAGCGCAGTGGACTCGCCCTGAGAGAGAGAGGTTGAATACGGAAGCATATTAATGCCACTGGTGTTTATTTTACATATAAAAAAATATTTTGCGTCGCATTTCTTCCAGATTTAGTGTAAATCGTCGTTTTAGGGCCTGAGATCTCAATTAGATTCAAATTAGATGTTTTAATTGTTCGTTTTGTTATATGTTTGTGTCGACTCAGGAGTGTGGGGTTTAAAAAAAAAAAAGAACGGATCTTTGAATGACTGAGGATAAATGAGTGGTGCTGCCATAGTTTTCCGCCAGAGGGAGCTGTTGATTAACATAGTAAAAAGTCTGAAGACAGAGGTTGGACCTCGGACGCTCTCAGACTCTTTTACTGCGTTTTTTCAAGAGGACTCAGTGCATGGGAGGAACGATTGAAAAATAAAGCTTTCTGAGTGAGTGTTTGAGAAGAGAATTATGGCGCACATTAAGCAGAGAGGGGACCAACAACAGGAACCTTTACAGAATCAAACGATAAGGGTTCAGGCGGCCATTACAATAATGCATGGAGAGAACTCTCCAAAGTCCAAACAGCTGGACACGTTGCTCCTACAAATTGTGAGGTCATCAGAAAAGTCAACAGAAAACGTTACCCAATTAGTTTGGGCAAAAGTGAAGGAACAGCAAAAGCAATTAGAATGCATACAAGCTAATCAAACAATTTGTACATCATTTTGGGAGCGTTCTAAACTTAATAAAAATCACCAACAGCAAAAACATTTAGTCGAGGTGTACACACAGCTCGCTTTGTTAGCTCAGAGCGTTCAGAATGTTGGAGAGACAGAAAGTGCTGCCACATCAGATGAAAAAATGACACCGCCTCCATATGCTGTCAGTCCCACCGCGCCTCCGGCCCCTCAGGCTGCTCCTGCTGCTCCGCCTGCCGGTCAGTTTCCCATGTTTCCTAGAAGGAGAGGTCAGAGAAGAGACGAGGAGGAGGAAAGGGAGGATGAGGAGCAGGCCCGAGCAGGGAGCAGCATGGAGGATCGGATGCGGAGACAAAGGGTAGAATATTTACGTAGTGACGTAGATAAGAGGTTCAGTTGGGATGGTGAGCAAAGAGAAAGGGAGTGGCCAGGTTCACTGACCCCTCGCCCACGAGACTATGAGAGAGAGGAAGAAAATCGAGCTGCAAGACGTTACGAGGAAGAGACAGGGAGGGGGTGCTACGGCCCCCCGAAGGGAGGAAGGCAAAGACAGAGAGGGATGAGGTGACCCAGAAAGTGAAAAGCAAGTGGATGAAGGAGCAAACAGGAAGTTGAGACAGAAAAGTACACAAGGAAGTTGAGAAGAAGACAGGAGGCAGGAGATGGAGGGAGTGAGTTCAGGCCCCAAGAAGAGAGAAAGGGGGTGGGCCACAGAGAGGGGTTGTGGAAGTATCCGAGAGAAGATGAGGAAGGTGAGGTGAGATTAAACATTTATCTTGAAATCAGCCACAGAGCAAAGAACTTATTTTAGAAATTTTAAGAGGTCAGCAATTCACCAATTAGGCAAACACGAGAGTTCTAGAGAGAAGTGAGACAGTTTCGGGTTGAGGTTCAGTGAACTTTAAAGTTGATGTAAATTTATTTTTTTTGCTTTTGGACTTTAGATTAGAGGTGAAAAACCCGTTGTGCAGACCAGACCCTGCGAGATGTGTTTTGGTTGGAGACAAATGCCGAATGAAACAAATATAGCTTTTGAATTTTGGTTTAATAATATAAGGGCGTTAGATTAATTTGTTTTTCTTTCACAGCCTAACAGCACAAAGCTGGTGGGAATGGAGCAAGAGACAGGCAGATTTCTTTATTACCACACACATAATGTAATTTGCCATGAGCTAGGATTCAACCAAAATGCACGAAACTTTTCGTTTGTCAGGAGATTGGGGGAACAGTGATGGCTCCATTGGATTTGAATGCATAAAGTTGACGTCTACATGGTTCATTTTGACTCTGAGAGCGACAGCGGACAGGAAGTGGGAGCGAGACCTCTCACTCATGAATGGACACAAAGACAGTTGAAGGAAAAAGCAAAGAACTGTCATTCAAACACCAGAATGTCCATGAACTTCCTCAACCATAGTTCAAGGCTACGACCTGAACAAAACAACAGTCCAGGACACAAACAGATGTCAAAGTCAGCAAACACAACGTGAAATCAAGTGAAGTCAGGACTTGGGGCATCCTGCAGAGAAAGCCACCCAGAAAAAAGGGGCGGGACACTGGAGCTGACCTAAGCTGGACAAATGGACAAATTCACACGATCAGAGCATGAGCATGTGAAACAGCTGTCACGAGTCACTCATTCCAGCAACCCGTGAAGGCGTCGGCCTCACATTCGAATCGGTGGGGTCACATTGGGGCCTCAGTCTCAGGGCCAAACGTAAAGTGCATTATTTAATGATGACACATAGAACAGGCCACCGCAGGCCACAGGATTAATAGATTAATACTGGACGGTGAGTTCTGTTTGTCTGCTTCTCCCCATCCCAGTAGGCTCTAAAACAAGATAACAAGGCTCTCATCCCGAGGCCTACAGGAAAATGAGTTTGTGAATATCTTCACAGGTGAAATTGGTGTCACCTCAATTATTCATATTAGGTTTAAAGGTTAAATATTTAATGGCATTTCTCCTCGAGGGGAGGCATTGGCAGGAGTCTGATGGGTACAACGAGATCAATAAATTAGGAAATACAGAAGGAGCACGTGGTGGTCAGTGAGAAAAATGGTTATTGTGGACAGAAAAGCGGAGCATTGAGAGTGCTGGTTTTGGCAGAAGGCGGCAGACAGATCAGTGTTTTGACACGCTGGTAGGCCTGAAGTGGAAAGGAGAACACAGTCAGCGCAGAGGGCAAAGGGCAAGGCTCTGTGTGAACTTTGGAGGGCAGCACAAACTAAGCTCACTCAGAGGACAAGAGAGGGTTGTGAACAGCACAGGGAGACGAGTGAGGCTGACAGGAGCAATGACACCACTTCTTGACATCACTAATACACCGAGACCCACTGAACAACAGAAATTTGACCGTTTGGCTGATTTGGAAGCAAAAGGAACATCAGGAAACATCAATTGGAACTACAAGGGAGGCCCAACACAGAAGCCAGTGGCGGCTCCTGAAGAGAGACCCTGAAAACAGGACCAGGGAGCTGAGGTGGAGCAGGATGGACTGAACTCTTCCAGAAGACGGAGAAAGAAGAGGATTTCGAGGAGCATGCGGAAACTCGCGCAGGTGCATGCACACCAGTTGAGCGGAAATTCTTTCAGCTGGTGGCATGCACACATTTAAATTCTCTGATCAGAACATTTGTGCACGTATGCGCCGTCCTTTCATTGCGTGATGCTCGAATGGACAAGGAGCTCGCGCGAATAAAGAAAATTTCAGATTCGGAAGGACACCAGGTCATGAGAGAATAATTGGTTGTACAGACAGGTTAATACGGTATAAGGTGTCCGAAATTTTATGGTTGACGTGCCATATTCACTGGCTGACCAGAGGTATAACAAAAACAGAAGAGAAGATGAGAAAACAGTTAAAAATTTTAATCAATTGTTACAGTCCAAGACATTTTTTCCTTTATTTCTGCAAAACTCATATAGGAGGATTGTATACATTTTAAGGAAAAATGCAGATCTACAGAAAGTGGGAAAAAATAATTTAGGCCTCAAATATCTTAGCCCACTTTTGAAAATTTGGCTGAAATCTGTGCACAGACTAAAATTAATTAACTTGGGGGCTTTAGGGCTGAGGACGTCTGTAAATAGGGGTTGTGTGTTGTTGAAATGTCATGTAAAATGTACTTTGTGAGACTTATGGTGGTCTGTCCAGCTTCCTTCTCCAGAACGGTGAATCCATCGCACAAGAGGCGACAAAGCCTGATCGAAGGCGGGAGGCCCACTGACATCCTGGGGGCTTCTCAGAGTCTATAAGAGAGAGAGTCACCACGTGAGCGAGCACATCTGGGCTGCTGAAACGCACATCATCAGCGCGCCAGAGAGGGTGAGACACAGCCAGAGTGGTCCGGAGGGAGGACCCCAAAGGTCATCACAACAGGTCGAGGCACACCTCGCGGGGCTTCAGAGCGGAGAGCTCTGAAGGGTCATCTGGAGCGAGCAGGTCCACACGAGAGGTGGGCTGTCCTGCATCTTCATCTTTGAGAGAGTGGTCGAGAAGGTGTGGGGTTCTGTCGCCGCTTCGCTCCACTTCCTCTTCCGTGGAAGTCATCAGTCCGTGAGGTGTTCTGGGTTGAGTAGGAGAAGAAGCATTCTGCAGACACCTGTCTTCTCGCTGTGGGAAGTCATCTTGAGAAGCATCTTTGTTCTTGCCCTTATAACCGGTCCGGCCTGCCTGCCTTGAGAAGGAAGGACCAGCAGCTTAAACTGGCAGAGCCCAGCAAGTGGACCTGAAGAGGAGGGGGGTCTGCCATCTTATTTGGGTCGGGGCAATTTGCTTGACCAGTGGAGCGGGGAAATTTGGACAAAGTACCGGCTGGGTATAATAGCTTTTTGCAGCCCAAAATTGATAAGGTGGTGGCGAAGCGACGCCCTTCGTGGCCCCTGAAGAGTGCCGTGGTCAACAAAGATCTGAGGAGAACAGGGAGCAGAGTTTAAAAAACCTAAGACATAATCAATATAGCTGAACTGGAAAAGTAGTTGACATTTTGCAAGTGTATGTGTTTGGTGTTTTGAAATCATCAAGGGTTAGCTAATTCACTGATATCATATGGTTTTAACTTTAAAAATCACTCTTAAAGCACACAGTGAAGGTTAAAGGTTAGATTACATACTTACTCTTTAATGAGTGTTGTATACTAGACTGCATTACATTGAGCTTAGCTGCCAAACATTAGCTGTTCTCTGACAACTACACATAATCAATTAGTTAGTATTACCTCAAGTAGTTCGTATTTTTCTTAAAATTAAAGGTCAATACATCTACTCATACTTCTTATGCACACATATATGATTTTCAAGGGTTTGAAGTTACATCTCTCGATTTCACAGCTAAAATAAAGAAGAATTAAGGTTCTGAAATCTTCCAGAATTCTGATTTAAACTGGTCGGGAGTGGGAGGTGTTCCTTTGGAATCTGTGTTTCCTTACAGGTCCGGATCCAGGGTGCCTGTGTTTAAAAAAAAAAAAGAAGATTTTGTTAACTGTGCATGTTTTTGAAATTTCATCTCTGAATTCATTCTATGTGTCTTCTTTTCCAGGGTTGTTGATTTTACTGTACAGGGGGTCATTTTACTTGTGTTTTCGTATTGTACCATCACATTCAGGGGTGCACTGTGTTGACGTGGTGCTGTGTTTCTGGCGTGGGTCCACCATGGCCTGGGGCCATCACAGATTATTTGTGATAGGAGGTGGGATCTCAGGAACTGTGGTCTCCATCATTTTGGTGTTGGAGTATTTCTGTGTGATACCAGGTCGTCCGAGTTGCTATCAACCCGTACCCCAGCAGAGGGACAAGAGAGATGCCCTCATGCAGGAGGTGTGGCCACGGGTGCGGGATGCTGATCTTCTGTCGATGAATTTCTCTGAAGTCTTTCAAAGGAACTCTTGGTATAAATATGCACAGTTCCTGGCCAGGAACCGTCACACGTCCGAATCTTACATCTGTACCCCACTTCCGGTCTATGGTCTGCTCTGTCGTCCTCGTCCCACAACTCTTCTCCGAAAGGTAAAATAAAATAAATAAATAAAACTATTCTCCGAAAGGTCCTGATTGTAACGCAAGTAACGAATGTAAGGTTTTGTTAGTAACTGTAATATATTACAGGCATTTTCAAAGTAGTGCGTTACACTACTACGTTACTGAAAAATGTAATGTCATTACTGTAACGCGTTACTAAGTAACACGTTACATTCAACACTGGTCTGACAGGAACGTAAACAGACTGAATGAGGTGCGCACACGGAGCTGAGAGAGGAGGAGAATCACTTACTGCAGTTCAGTAAAACAATGGAGCCAGGAGCCTCTCCGGGTCGAATCATAGCAGAGATCTGAGACAGGAGGTCCCCCCCCACCCGCGAGTCGCGACCAAAACAACTTGACTTCGGTACAGCCCCCCCACCTCCTGCTGTGTACAAACTGGTGTTGATGGCAGCTATCAATCGTCACAATAGGTCTGTCAATAGGTCTTATTTACATACAAATACATTCTTTGTTCTTGTTTCTTCTGGTATTTACGCAAACAAGCTCATCTACAACAGCTC
Source organism: Garcialebias charrua (assembly GCA_038048925.1). NCBI lineage: Eukaryota > Metazoa > Chordata > Actinopteri > Cyprinodontiformes > Rivulidae > Garcialebias > Garcialebias charrua. The sequence continues at coordinate 41,910 of JBBPBX010012616.1, read as the reverse complement.
CATTTCGTGTCAGGAGAACGCACAGCATGCAGGCAGTTCACGATGCATTCAAGAGCATATGTTTGTTTGGATGTAACAGAGACCATGTGTACACAATTTCCTAAAATAAAAATAAAAAACTCTGATTTTGACGTTGAAAGACTGTCTTTATTATATTATTTATTTTTAAAAGTATTTACAGAAATACTTTTTTGTAAAAATATTATTTGTTTAATGAAGTAAAGAAAGACCATTTTGTTTTTGAATATTTTTATTAGTAATTATTTTATTAATACATTTACGTTTTTTATGTATTGTGACAGAGGGCTCTTGGCAGCAGCAGCTGAAAGTAACTAATAAAGTAACTTAGTAATCTAACTTAGTTACTTTCCAAATCAAGTAATCAGTAACTTAACTAAGTTACTTTTCCAAAGACTAATCAGTAACTTAACTAAGTTACTTTTTCAATGTAACAATGCCATCACTGGTTACAAGGTTGTCAGGAACTTATTTTATGCTAAACAGCAGTCGGCCACGAGGCACAGGATGCTGATTTTTCCTGATTTTCTGACAGAGCTCACTCGCACCTAGGCTGAACCCAGGGCTCCAATGCTTCTGCCACTCTTCCAGTTCCTCGATGTTGCTGGAATGGAAGCAACAGGTATTGCTAATGTCCCGCAAATGGAGGACACGCTGGTGACCCATTTGGTCCCCAGAACGTCGAGCACAAAACCAACTTTGTCCAGCAAGGCCTGCCGCGCTTCAGCTGCCCAGCTCAAAAAATGCTACCGGGCTCAGGGACTAGCAGCCCGCACGATGAACGCCTCGGCCATGATGCAGGCGTACCTGGCTGAAAAACTGCAGGAGCTCCAGGTAACGTCAAACAAGCAGGCTGCGACAGAAATTCTGGAAGAAGCCCGCAGGGCCACATACTTCGTGCTCCGCATGATGGGGACAGCAGCCATAGCTCAAGGGAGATGCATGGCTGAAGTGGTCATCGCCCAACACCACCTGTGGTTGATCCTGACGGACCTGCCTGAGGGCCAGCTGTACCCGTTCCTTCACCACCCGATCGAGCTGACGGGACACTTCGGGGGGGCTCTTGAGCACATCCAGAGCCAGTTGGAGCAGAGACGAAAGCAGGCTGAAGCCCTTCGTGAGGGGATGCCGAGGAAGGCTCGGCATCCCACAAAAGCTCGCACTCCCACAAAATGCAGGCAGCTCGCAATAAACATGCCTTACAGGCTCACAGTGCATGCACAGGCCTGGAGGGTGTGTCTCCCAAACGCATGGGTCATGATGATAGTCTGTCATGACCTCAAGCTGCAGTTCCACAGGAGACCGCCCCGGTTCACGGGGGTGCTGAAGTCACACATAAACCCAGACCGTGCACACGTCCTGAGGGAGGAAATTTCAACGATGCCGCAGAAAGGAGTTATAAGTATTGTTCCTACATAAAAAATACACTCCGGTCATTTCAGCAAATACTTCCCCGTGCCCAAGAGAGACCAGAGTTTGAGACCAATTCTCGACCTCAGGGCGCTGAACAGGAGAATAAAAACTTACAAATTCAAGATGCTCACACTGAGACAGGTGCTCCAGTCTGTGAGACCGGGAGACCACGCATGCACTGTGGATTTGAAAGACGCCTATTTCCATGTGAGTGTGTGGAGGAGACGGAAAATATCTCTGCTTTGCATTCGAGGGAAAAGCTTACGAATACAAAGCTTTACCTTTCGGATTAAAAAACGTTCCACGTTCATTTACAAAATGCCTGGATGCAGCTCTGACCCCTGTCTGGGGTCAGGGGATCAGGATCATGAATTATCTAGACGGTCTTCTGATTTTAGCTGGGAGCAGAGTGCAAACGCAGCTGCACTCACGCATGGTGATCGCTCACCTGGAGGCTCTCGGCTTCATCATAAATTGGGAGAAAAGCATTCTGACTCCGTCTCAGATTATCGTATTTCTGGGAGTACAAGTCAACACCATGTTGTACAGAGCATGGCTTTCAGAGGAGCGTATTCGTTCAATACGCCTCTGCCTGACACGTTTTCAGCTGGGACAGAGAGTGTCTTTCAAGCTTTGCCAGCGCCTCTTAGGCCTGTTAGCAGCAGCCATTCCCTGCATCCCATAGGCGCTGTTAAAAATGCGTGCTCTGCAAATATGGCTAAACAAACAAATGCACCCTCCTCCTTTCAGGAAAACAGGGAAGGTTCTTATCAGCCCAGAGTGTCTGACAGCCCTGGAGCCTTGGAGGGACCCTGCAGTATTCACGACAGGTGTCCCGATGGGACGAGTATTGTCCCGTGTGGTCATCACAACAGACGCCTCAAAAGGAGGATGGAGTGTAGTCTGCAGAAATCAGAACGCCCAGGGCCTCTGGAATCAACAGGAAGCAAGAATTCACATCAACTTCCTGGAAATAAAGGCTGTTTACCTGTCGATGAAACACTTTTTCAGAAGAGGACTTATTGCAGGACAACATGTCCTGGTGAAATCAGACAACAGGACAACTGTGTCCTACATAAACTGGGAGGGGGGACAAGGTCCCGAGCCCTTCTCGGACTGACACACAAGCTGCTCACGTTGTGTGGCCCAATAATACTGTCGCTAAGACCGACACACATCCCGGGCGAGCTAAACCACGGGGCGGACGCCCTCTCATGAGGGTCACTGCTGGCCTCAGAGTGGAGGTTGAACCCACGTGTCGTGGACCAGATCTGGTCTCGATACGGGCGGGCATCCGTAGATCTGTTTGCTTGCAATACTAGCACGCACTGCGGCCTGTATTTTTCACTGAAGGAAATAGACGCTCCGTTGGGAACAGACGCTCTGGCACACAGCTGGCCAATAGGGGTGCTATATTATGCGTTCCCCCCATCCCTCTGATTCAGGTGATGCTGGAACATGTACGCAGGGGAGCTCTTTCCCTGATATTAATATCCCCCAGGTGGCTACAGAAACCGTAGTTCACAGAAATGATCTCACTGTTGTTAGGGACACCATGGCATCTGCCCCCCCACAGGGACCTACTGACTCAGGCCCACGGGCAGCTCCTTCACCCACACCTGTGGCTGTGGCAGCTTTCGGCTTGGCCGCTGAAAGGAACCGGCTGATGGTCTCCGGCCTCCCCAGTAATGTCATAAATACAATACAGGGGACGAGAGCCCTATCAACTCAGACTCTCGACACCCGTATTATGGCGTGTTTTTGAGGCTTGGTGTCTGGAAAGGAATATTATTTCATATTCCTGTGACCTGATCCAGCTCCTCACCTTTTTACAGGACCTGCTGGAAAAAGGCCGCTCATTTTCAACCATTAAGGTGTTTTTGTCAGCCATTTTGTCGTGCCACGAAGGCTGGGGGTGTAAAACACCCGGTGCCCACCCCCTCATGATACGTTTCATGAAGGGCATACTGAGGAAAAGGCCCCCCAGCAGGACTCTGGCCCCAGAATGGGACCTCCAGTTAGTCCTGAACGCTTTATGTGAGCTTCCATTTGAGCCTCTTAGCAGCATTAAGATAGATTTGTTATCTTATAAAACTGCTTTGCTCTTAGCTCTGTGCTCAGCTAAACGTGTGGGTGACCTCCACGCTTTATCTGTGCACCCAATGTGTACTAAGTTTGCCCCTGATGGGTCAAAGGTCAACCTGCGTCCAAACCCTGTATATGTCCCAAAGGTACCAACTTTAAATCCCAGAAGTCTGGACTTTGAACTCTCAGCGTTTCCTCCCCCTCCTGCCCTCACTGAGGAGCAGAAGAGGCTGAGAGCACTCTGCCCTGTCAGGGCCTTGAGTACTTACATTGGAAAAACTGCCAGTTGGAGAAAAACAAACCAATTGCTTGTATGTTTTGCCAACCCAGCTGCTGGCAGAGTGCTGTCAAAACAATGTCTCTCTCACTGGGTGACTGAGGCCATAAAGAGGGAATACAGCAGCAAAGGTCAACAGGTGCCCTCTGGGTTACACACCCATTCCACTCGGGGCTTAGCTGCCTCGTGGTCCCTTTTTAAGGGCGTACCAGTTGCAGACATCTGTGCTGCCGCAAACTGGAGTTCAACAAATACGTTTGCAAGACATTATAGTTTGGATGTTACTGCATGTGACGTCACTCAGGCTGTTCTCTCCAACACACAGTAAGAAAACAGCCAAAACGCCTAAAGTATAAAGGCAAAAGTTCTCACAAGCATGCATTTTACTGAGCATTTCAAGGGCGTGAAAAAATTGCGTTCCCATAGTCATATGTTGCACCGAGTGACTGACTGATAAGGGTACTGAAAGTTTTGCACCATAACTCATGTTCCCTGAAGGAAGGGAACAAGGTGCAACATTCGTTGGCCCTTTAAATGTCCAAGCTTGGTGAAGTGCACTTGGAGACCGTTTAGATGGGCGCAGTCGTCTTTGTACCCAGAGGGCGGGGCCTCTGTGGTGACGCTGACGCCCACTGCCGTAAAGGCATGATTGTATTACTTCAGGTAATCGCACGGGGGCGCAATTCCCATAGTCATATGTTGCACCTCGTTCCCTTCCTTCAGGGAACATGAGTTATGGTGCATAGCTTTCAGATCCTCATCACATTCAAATCCCTCCATACATGACCAACCTACTCCATCACTACACTCCTTCTCGTTCCCTCCACTCCTCTGATGCCAACCTTCTGTCTCTCCCCTGTAGAACCAAAGTCAAAACCTGGGGAGACAGAGCCTTCTCCATTGCTGCCCCACCCTCTAGAACTCACTGCCCCACCAGCTTTGTGCCTTTGACATTATTACCTGCAGTATTCCCTCAGTGAGGACTGAACTTGGCAAAAGGGCCTTCTCATACTCCGCTCCTGTTTCCTGGAATATCTTACAAAAAGTTCTGAAGCTCTCAACCTTGACCTCTCTAAGTGGCTTCAGACATCAAAGTTCATGGCAAAAACCAATGCAGACATGTTCTTGTTTTTAGTGTTCTACACCAATTTATAACTTATGTTATTTGTTAAAATTTCTTTTAAATACCACTTTATTTTCACTTGTTATTCTCAATTTGTATACACATCATTTATGGCTGTCTATTGTTGTCTTTGTTGTCCACTGTTGTCATCACACTGTTAAAATCAGGTCTCTCTTGTAAATGAGTCCTCGATGCTCAATGGGATTAACCTGTATAGGTTGAATGAAAAAAATATATACTAAAAACAGGAGCACGTCTCTATTGATTTTGCTGTGAACTTAACAGTTGTTTAAAATCCCTTAGGGTGTCATGCTCTGCGCCTGTCAGGCTCTGCGCCTGTCATGTTTTTTCTGTTTTTGCTCACTCCTCAGTTCCTGCCTCATCGCTAATCATTTTCACCTGTTGTCCATAGCTAATCACTTTCACCTGTTGTCATCTGCCGCCTGCCAAGGTGCTCTTAGTTTACTCGCTATCCCTCAGTGTATAAAAGCCCTCTCATTTCATCTGTTCCTCGCCGGGTCATAAATCAATACCAAATCCATATCCCTGATGTCTGGTGGAGCCACTACTCGTTTTTCCTCGTTTTGTAAGTGACTGCACCGTTCAGTCTTTTTGTTTTGTTTATTAAAGTGATTATTATTTTACATCTGTGTCTCTGAGTCCTGTTCGCCTGCATTCTGGGTCTGCGTCCTCCACCGGAACCGTATCGTGACAGTATGACCCGGCCATCACGAAATCGCAGGACCCGCAGGCGAAACAGCAAACCGGCTCAGCGTCTGACGGACGCGGCCCCAGGACAGGACGAGCCGACCGTGATTCACATGTACGGGGTTCGTGCAGAGACAGGCTGGGGGGACTACAGCTCGGACACGGAGATTCTCTCATCCCCGCTTCTGGTCGAGGAGGAAGAGCGGAGGAAGCTCGGATGCGGCCGCGCAACTCTTTGGCCGTCCTCCCCCTTTGTTGTTCCAACACTCGGTTCCATGTGGTCCGACTCGGACGAGGACGAGGACTTGGACCCTTATGGGTTTTGGATGGATCCGTTACCGGCTCTCAGTCCACGTCACCGCTGGTCTGAACGTGTGGACATTTCCGGGTTCCAGCCCCGCCCACCGTCAAACTCTCCACGCCGGCTGTCAGAAAAGCCGGGGAAATTTTCTTGGGGGGGGGCATGTGTCAGCCCATGCACTGACAGCGGTTCTGACAGGACTGAGGCGAGACTGGGGCAGAAGGAGGAGGCTGCGCGCCCATGCGCTCCTGTTGCTGGGAGCCTGGAAGTCTGCAGCTCCAGTGTTTTGTGGGAGAAATTAATCGCCGCCGAAGGAATCATTTCCTCATATACTGGAGCTGATAACAAAGACGACTCGCTGGGGGCGTGGCAACTGTTCGAGCAGGCTTGGGAGGAGAGCTGTGTGTTACGCTCACTGCTCGCTCGCGTTCAGCCTGGTCCACCTCCTAACTCACCTCCTGCTGATCACAACTCGTCTTCATCAAGTCCTCTTCTGAGCCGTCCCACAGCAGCTGAACGTCCCACAGCAGCTGAACGTCCCACAGCTGCTGAACGTCAGAACTCACAGACAGCTGCAGCTCCCACCCATCCACCCACAGCTGAATATCTGAGCCCAGTAGCAGCTTCTCAGCCTGATGCACCTCCCAGCTCAGGTCCAGCAGCACCTCCTGGACTGGTTTCCATGCCTGCACCACCTAGACTGGTCCCTCCGGTGCCAACACCTAGACTGGTCCCAGCACCCAGACTGGTTCCGGTCCCAGCACCAAGACTGGTTCCGGTCCCAGCACCCAGACTGGTCCCAGCACCCAGACTGGTTCCTGCATCGAAACTGGCTCCTGCACCAAGGCTGGGTCTTGCATCCGGTCCATCGGATGCAGTGTTTCTCTTTGTCTCCACAGATACTGGTCCAGAGGTGGTCCTGGGTCCTGAGGTCCTCACTCATCCATCTGGAGGCCTCACTTCACCGGGGGTCTTCGTCTCAGCAGAGGGTCCTCACGATGTCTCAGAGGGTCCCCACGACGAGGTCCCCCACGACGTCTCAGAGGGTCCCCACGACGAGGGTCTCAAGGATCCTGACGACGAGGGTCCTGAAGACGTCTCGCCGCTCGACGAGGGTCCTCACAAAGACGAGGGTCTCGAGGATCCTGACGACGAGGGTCCTGACGACGAGGGTCCTGAAGACGTCTCGCCGCTCGACGAGGGTCCTCACAAAGACGAGGGTCTCGAGGATCCTGACGACGAGGGTCCTGACGACGAGGGTCCTGAAGACGTCTCGCCGCTCGACGAGGGTCCTCACAAAGACGAGGGTCTCGAGGATCCTGACGACGAGGGTCCTGAAGACGTCTCGTCGCTCGACAAGGGTCCCGACGACGAGGGTCCCGACGACGGGGGTCCCGACGACGGGGGTCCTGATGATGAGGGTCTCAACGAAGCGGACGTCTCGCCGTTCGACGTCCACGAGGGTTCCTATGACGAGGATCTCGATGACGGGGGTCCTGACAATGCAGACGACGTCTCGCCGCTCGACATCCCTACGCTTGGGGTCATCTCGGTGGTCAACGACTATCGTGGTTCTGCCATCGACGACTCGGACCAGCCGACCAAGTCCCTACTGTCGGGGTCTTGGTTCCGGCCGACGAAGGTGTTCCGGCCGACGAAGGTGTTCCGGCCGATGAAGGTGTGACGACGGTGTTCCGGCCGACGAAGGTGTTCCGGCCGACGCAGGTGTTCCGACCGTTGCTGGGCGTTACTCTGGTCGCCCGCCTAACGCATTGCCGCTCGATGGACGACCTCCTGGACGACCTCCTGAACTAGCTGATGGTGATGGGCGTCCTCCTGGGCGTCCCCCGGATCTGGCTGGTGGTGATGGGCGTCCTCCTGGGCGTCCCCCGGATCTGGCTGGTGTTGGCCCGCCGTCCTGCCTGTTGCCTCCCTCCGCCCGCCCTTGTTCTTTTGGGGGGTCCTTCTTGGGGGTGTCGGGTGCCACCCTTGAGGGGGGGGTTCTGTCATGCTCTGCGCCTGTCAGGCTCTGCGCCTGTCATGTTTTTTCTGTTTTTGCTCACTCCTCAGTTCCTGCCTCATCGCTAATCATTTTCACCTGTTGTCCATAGCTAATCACTTTCACCTGTTGTCATCTGCCGCCTGCCAAGGTGCTCTTAGTTTACTCGCTATCCCTCAGTGTATAAAAGCCCTCTCATTTCATCTGTTCCTCGCCGGGTCATAAATCAATACCAAATCCATATCCCTGATGTCTGGTGGAGCCACTACTCGTTTTTCCTCGTTTTGTAAGTGACTGCACCGTTCAGTCTTTTTGTTTTGTTTATTAAAGTGATTATTATTTTACATCTGTGTCTCTGAGTCCTGTTCGCCTGCATTCTGGGTCTGCGTCCTCCACCGGAACCGTATCGTGACATAGGGAGGTCAAAGTCGAGAGCTTCAGATCTTTTTGCAAGAAGTTCCAAGATACCGTAATGCTAGTACAGTATTGTGGAGGAAATTCAAGGCGGCGAAGACAACATCAACCCTTTGTCGATCTACAAAGAGATTATAGGTTTTAGACAGGACAATATGCAACAACTTAAAGACATAAAAGAGGAGATAAATAAGGTCCAACGCCAGGCTGGAGGAGGTGGAGAGAGTGGATACAGAAGAGTGAGTGCAATCAGTGGGAGAGATTTTGATGGAGTTAACAAAACTTCAGGCTCAAAAAAGGCTGAAACAACTGGACTTTATTTGTCACAGAAGACGTTTCGCTTCCCATCCGGGGAGCTTTATCAATTCAACTTTACTCACAACTTACTGTGCAAGAAGGTCATTCCAGACTAAATAATTAGAGAATTTACGCGTGGCCAAAAGTGAGGGAAATAAGCCCCATCAATGATAGATGTTATCACACAGTTGCTAAAAGTAAACCTTCAGCTACCCACGACAATGAATCTCCAGAATGAACAGGCACCCTGTGCTCTAGCTGTTACCACACCATATGGCACCTTACTGCAACCCATCATTACACGCTTCTTGTGCTACAGGACTAAGGAAAAAGTATAAAAGCATGTCAAAAGAAGGGTGTCCTCTGGACAAGTAAACAGGTTAATCTAAGCCAAGACTATGAACCTAGTATCCTTAGAGACAAAAATACACCAAAGCTAAAAGAGTATTGAAAGAAAAAGGGATGCGCTTCCAAACACCATTCCCAGCAACACTACGAGTGTTCTATCAAGACGGGACACTGCTCTACAACTCTGTCGAAGAAACAACAAGAGATGTCTGAGAAGGGCCTTCCCATCACTGTCATCAAACCACCGGAGACACTGATGGAGCAAAAAAGGAGACAAACGTGGACCACAACTGAGCGGAACTGGCAACGGCGCCACAATGAACTCGAGAGGACAAGGCAGGAGCAGGGCCATCTATCGCAAATAGACTTCAGCAATACCAGAGAGTCATCCTAAAGTAACAGCCAGTATGTGAACTATGATGTGGTTGTGGTGTGCACCACCGCATGAAATGGGCAACTTCAGGTAAACAAGTGTTTAAATAGAATGTGATTTTGTTTGTTTCCTTGCAGAGATAATTTTTTGGTTGTCTCCTTTGCTTCTAATGATGTTACAAGGACTGCACTACGAGAAGGTGCTATTTATAAGACTGAGCTGAATGCAGCTCCTCAGACTGAAGAAGTCTTTCGTAGGAAAGATGAAACGTTGCTACAATTTTTGTTTGTTTTTTTGAACGTCCAGAGGACCTGACCTAACTTTTTAAAATATTCTACCTGGATTGAGCATGCATCAGGATGTCTTCAGAAATGTTCTAGTTTATGATTAGAATACAGCAAATTGACTTTTTCAGCTGTCAGAACTACAATAAAAGTGATTTTTTTTTCTACGTTGTGCTTTTGATGGTTTTTAATCAAGGATTTAAAAAAAAAATTTTTTACCTGGTTTGCATTTTGTTCCTTTAAACTTGTTTTTTTATGCATTGTTTATGTCCTTGTGTGACCGAAAGCAGACGGCCTTTGGGATAATAAAATCTAATCTTAAATTCTTTTTGTCATATTATTTTTATTATTTTTATTATTAATTAAACAATTTTCCTTTTAATGTAAAGAATAAACCCCCCAACTCTAAACCTCTAAATGCCACATATATTTTTTTCATTATTATTAAGAAGCTGGAAGCATTGCTAATACACACAACAATCTTGAGACTTAACTCAGATCAAAACTTGATTACAAAAAGATCAAAGAATTACATCTAAATATCAATATCTGTAAGACATACAGAAAGAGGTTTTACACACGGCTTTAACTAGTTGGGCACTTTCAGAAGGTCTCCCTCACAGATAAATTTGTTTTTAAAATCAGAATATGCTGAGTTCCAGTTTTCTGTAGGTTTCCTCTGAGGCAGCATCAGTGCTTTTGAACCTGAAGAATCAGAGTCCTTTATCCAGTACCTTCAAATGCAAACATCAGCACAGGTTCAAACACTCACACGTAAAACTTTAATCGTCAAACATGGAGACAAAATGTACATATTATAGTCGTCTGTAGGAGAAAATTTTAAAGTAAAATTGAAGTAATTCAAATTTTAAAGGGCTTTATTACCCGAGTGTCAATACGTCCATCAATCCAGAGCCAGTTGTTGCCACTTTCATATAAACCCAGCCAGTATCCATGATATTCACCATAGTAGAACTTTGTGTGGTTTAAAACAAACTCCTGGAAGAGAATCAAAAAGGTGCCTGGTTCACTTTCAATATATTGGAAATGACAAGTTTGAAATGTTGAGCACTGAGCTCACCTGTTCCTGCAGGTTATCAATGACAACCAGATCTGCGCTTTCCCTTTGACAGAACTGTCGACTCTGATCCCACGTCTTCCAGAGAGAGTCGTCGTAAAACAAGTAGCACTTCTGGAAATGAATCCATCCTGACTGACACAGCAGACACCCTGCACTCATGAAATCAAATGAAAAGAGACAGTTTTTCTCCACAGAAATGCAAAAGCTATCGAGTTCTACACACCTTTATCTACTCGCACCTTGACAGTTACAATGCACTTTACAAAAGTTATCAACGGAGGCTCCTCTGTCACCCCTAGTTTGTTGAAAACACAACAACTGAAGTTCATTACAGGGACTAAAAGACAAAAACAGCCCCCTGATTTGTCTCATGCCTCTCTGAATTATTACTGATTTTAAGCTTTTGAAGCCCTAAATGCATCACAGATGGGATGACATTTATTGTGACAGTTGTTGGCATTCTTTGAACCTGTTCTGAACTTAATTCTCTGCTGTCTTTACATCTTGTGAATCTTATGGATGTTCCTTTGTACTGAAACTCTGGCACAACAATTTCATGCGGGATCAATAAAGTTTCATCTAATCTCAGCTTTTATAAGTTCCTTCCCGACTGCTAAGATCCATAAACAGCACCCTATCTGTTCCCAGATCAGTTTATGACACTTGAAGATTGTGCTTCTCTAACAGAACCCATTTTCATGAAACTCCCTGAAATCAGACTCATCCAAACCAAACGTCAAACTCTTCTCTTTGTGAAAGTTTCTGGCGATGTTTTATTTTTATTTTGAACATCAAACTAACTCATCACCCTTTATTCTTTCTTACAAGGTACTTCTCTTTTGTCCTGGACTAGTGACCTGCCCAGGATATGCCATGGCTCCAGCTCCCTGTGATCCCTGAGCAGGATTAGGCGCCTACAGAAAATGGATTGACAAATGTATGGTAGCTAGAATCGTAACAAAGCACACACTTTTGCCTGAGCAGATGTCATTTGCTGGAAAGTTGATGGATGCTCCTCAGTCTGATTCATTAAGATCTTCATCTTCATGGTCAGGTCACTGAGTTTTGCTCCCTGGTTGTACATTGCAACACTAACTGAGAATGAGAGATGATGATACAGTAGTAAGTTTACACATACAGTAAATGTCTTTATTCATCTATGGATTCTGCACATTTTGTAATTCCCAAGGGTCATGCAAAGGGAGATTTGTGCCTCAAGCTGTGCTACCAACCAAACAGCATCTCTCTGAGCTGACACAGTGTGCCCTCATTTAAATGAGATATATACATTCATTTAGAGGAAACTATGCATGAATTTATATAAATAATATTCAGAGGGAAAAAAGCACGAGCCTGGTTCTCAAAAACCTGTGCTGTTTGCGGTACACAATTTCCTGAGAGCTGCAGTGGAATCAAAGGAAGAAAAAAACAGAAGGTTAACAACCTGCTGCAGCACTGCCTTTACAAAAAGAGAGCAGGCATGTTATAAACTTTATAATTCATTATTTTAATCCAATGATTGGTGTCATCTACAACTAGTGTCAGAAAATTGATTTAAATCTTATTGTTGCCGTTTCACATTCAGATCAAAAAGGCGTTCAATTCAAGATCAACTGGACTTATTTGTAACAGAAGACGTTTCGCTTCTCATCCGATCACATTCAGAGTACGAAAAAGGACAAACTGGTTTAGATTAGGGCAGCACAGTGGCGCAGTTGGTAGAGCTGCCGCCTCTAAGCAAGAAGGTTGCTGGATCAAATCCCAACCAGGGACCTTTCTCTGTGGAGTCCGCATGTTCTATGCATGCTTGGGATTTTTTCGGGTACTCCGGTTTCCTCCCACTGACCAAAAACATACATGTTAGACTGATTGGTAACTCTAGCTTGTCCCTAGGTGTGAGTGAGAAAGTGAATGGGTGTTTGTCTCATTTGTGTGTCCTTGTGATGGACTGGAGACCTGTTCAGGGTGTCCACTGCCTCTCGCACAGTGACTACTGTGACCCCCACAACCCAAAAAGGAAGACATGGTTAAAATATGATGGATGGATTATATTAGTTTTAAAGACATAGACCAACTAGAAAGGAAAACGTTATTTGTTATGTTTGTATGATTGTACACTTTATTACTTGTTTGTCCTTTTGGTTGCCATTTTGATTTGATTTGTAAAAAAAAAAAAGAGCAAGAAATAAATTTGTATGTACAGTATATGCCTATTTTATGACTGTCTATTGTTGTCGTTATTCATTGTTGTCATCACTTTGCTAAGAAATCAGGTCTCTCTTGTAAATGAGTCCCCGAGGCTCAATGGGATTAACCTGTCTAAATAAAGGTTGAATTTATATGTTATGTATTTTATATGAGCTGAAGGACAGCTCTAATGTTCACAGTTCACCACAGGTGTTTGGGTTTAAATAAATTGAAACAAGTTGATTATGGATTAAAACATTTGAGACATTGAGCTGTCTGATGTACGCTGATTTAAACAAGCTTTTAAATTAGTTCATTTTAATTAGATATTTATTTTGTTAATGTGAAACTCTAATATGTGAGAATGACATTATTAGCTGCAGTTTCAGCCTTCACTTGTTTTTATTCTGCTTGGTTTACAGTACTTATTTAATCTGGACTTTATGTAATAAACTTGTTTTTGTATATATTTCTCCCTTTTTGTACCTTGTTTGTTTTTGTTTTGTTTTGTTTTGTTTTGTTTTTATATTCTGTTTTAATTATTTGCAGATTGAAAAAATCGTCAAATTAAAGTAACATAATGCAAGGCGGTGCCTTAACTGGTGTAGAAATGGACTCACTCCGGATGATGACGATGATGCTTGCAAACAGGGGAACCCGGTGTAGCCAGAAACAAAACAAATGCATGCAGAAGGACACAGTTTGTTTACCATCTGTGTGTAATGACAAAAAACTGAAAGTTATGCACCATAACTCATGTTCCCTGAAGGAAGGAAACGAGGTGCAACATACTTGCTATGGGAATTGCGCCCCGCGCGATTACCTGAAGGAATATACTCACGCCTTTACGGCTAGGGGCGTCACCGCCGCGCCAGAGGCCCCGCCCTCTGGGTACTTAAGCGGCTTGCGCCCCTCCATCTTTCTCCAAAATTGCACTTCACCGAGCTTTCAGCATTGAAAGGGCCAGATATGTTGCACCTCGTTCCCTTCCTTCAGGGAACATGAGTTATGGTGCATAACTTTCAGTTCCCTTTCAGTCTGGTCTCTCGGTGCAACATACTTGCTATGGGAACATAATCCATTCACACCCTTGAAATGCTCAGCAAAGTGCATGTGAGAGCATCTGTCCTAGAGGACAGGCATCTCCCAGCTACTTCCTGCAGGGAGTGCAGAAGCACATGCTAAGAGGAAAAAAATGCCAGATGCAACAAACACCAATGTGATGTTTCCACTGGACATATATATGTACACGCCAATTGATTTGGGACAAAGCAACCAAATCCCTAGGATCTCAGCCAGATCCCTTCAGAGGCCACGCTGAAAGTTGCTATAACTCTGGGCGTGGGTGTAACAACTGCCCATGCGCCTGAGTCAGTAGGTCCCTGTGAGAAGGCAGGTGCCAAGGTACCCTAGATAGCATTGAGATCAGCTCCAGGAACCACGTCTTCTGTGGCCACCTAGGGGCTATGAGAATCAGGGAGAGACCTCCCTGACGTACCCGTTCCAATGTTGCCCCGATCAGAGGGACAGGTGGAAAGGCATAGTAAAGCACCCCAGCAGGCCAGTCATGTGCCAGAGCATCCATACCTAATGGAGCATCTGCTTCCTTCAAGGAAAAATAAAGGTCACAGTGTGAGCTAGTCCTGCAGGCGAACAGGTCCACAGAGGCCTCCCCAAATCGTGACCAAACCTGTTCCACAATCCTTGGGTTCAGGCTCCATTCAGACGCCAAAAGAGGTCCTCTTGAGAGGGCGTCCGCTACATTATTCAATTCACCAGGGACATGAGTCGCCCTAAGTGACAAGATTCTTGGAGCACACCATGTGAGCATCCTCTGTGCCAGTCCGAGGAGGCCTGGGACCTTGTCCCTCCCTCTCTGTTGATGAAGGACACTGTGGTTCTGTTATCTGATTTCACCAGGATATGTTGTCCAGCAATCAGACCTTTGTTGAAGAAGTGTTTCAATGACAGAAATATGACCAGCAGTTCCAGGAAGTTGATATGTAATCTTGCTTCCTGTTCATTCCAAAGGCCGCGGGCGTTCTGGTTCCTACAAATCGCCCCCCATCCTGTTTTTGATGTGTCCGTTTTGATAACCACACGGGATGACACCCTTCCCAGTGAGACTCCTTCCGTGAAGACGGACACATCTCTCCAAGGTTCCAGGGCCTCCAAGCACTCTGAATCTATCCTAACCTTTCCTGTCTGATTAGGTAGGTCAGGTTGTATTCGTTGGTTTAGCCACAGTTGTATGGGCCGCATTTTCAGCAATGCGTGTGACACACAGGGAATGGTTGCCGCCAAGAGGCCTAAAAGGCGTTGGCAGAGCTTCACAGGGACCTGTTGGTCCAGTTCAAATCTTTCCAGGCAACGGCGGATGGAGGAAACTCGTTCCTTCGAGAGCCATGCTCTGTAGTGGACAGTGTTGATCTGTACACCCAAAAATACGGTAACCTGTGATGGGGACAAATCACTTTTTTGTAGGTTTATGACAAAACCGAGAGATTCCAGGTGCGAAATCCCTTAAGGGAGTGTGACTGGGCCTGCTTTCTGCTCTCAGCCAGAATCAACAGGTCATCCAGGTAATTCATGACCCTAAGTCCTTGATTCCTAAGATGTGTCAGGGCTGCATCCAGACATTTAGTAAATGTGCGCGGAGCAGTCTTTAAACCAAAGGGTAAAGCTTTGAATTCATAAGCGTTTCCCTCGAAGGCAAAGCGGAGGAACTTCCTGTGTTTCCTCCATATGCCTATATGAAAATAGGCGTCTTTCAGATCCATTGTACACACGTAGACTCCAGGTCTCACTGACTGGAGGGCTTGCCGCAGTGTAAGCATCTTAAACTTGAATGTTTTAATCCTCTTGTTGAGCGTCCTGAGATCCAGAATCGGTCTCAGGGAACAATCTTTTTTGGGTGCCAGGAAGTATTTACTGTAGTGGCCCGAGCGTAGCTTGCGTCCTGAGACCAAGCTAATCACTCCCTTTTGTAGCATTGTTGAGACTTCCTCCCTCAGCACGTGTACACGTTTGGGGTTAATTTTAGACTGCAGCACTCCAGTGAAGCGGGACGGTCTCTTTGAAAATTGTAATTTGAGACCATGACGTATTGTTGTCATGACCCAATCGTTTGGTAAACACGCCTCCCATGCCTACGCATGCGCACTGAGCCTGGAGGGCATGTTAAACTGCTGCTCGTCGTGTTTTAGCGTCAGAGGGGTGACCTTTGACCCCTCTTGCGCTTCTTTGAGCAGGTTGGTCAGCCCGACAGAAGATATCGCGAGATCTGACCGTCCTTCGCAGGGCTCGTGTATCTTGCTGTGGTTCATAGTTTGACCACATGGCTTGTTCATAAAAATGGGACTCGAGTCAAGAACCAGGGCAGTCTTTGCTTTGGTACCTTTATTTTTGTACATGTCTGAAACAGTGTTTGTTTTGATTACACATGCAACATCCGATTCATGTTTGGTGCGTGCATACATACCGCTCACTCCTCGTAGTTTTTTACAAGGGGAGACTGGGCTCAAGAAGTTAGGTTCCCGTACCACGTGGGCGGGCAAACCTGTAAAATCATCAGCTCGTTCTGTTTCATCAGGTTCGAGTCTGTTTACCACATTGGGTCACTGAAGAGGTCCTTGGCCGGTACTGGAAGGTTTCGCCACCATCAGCAAATCTCTTCCGTGGTAGGCCATGTGTGTTTTCCTTTGGGGGTGCAAAGCTTTTTCTCGGCAACCCCTCGCGGAGGGCTTCCACCTGCTTGCGTCTCTGTTCCAGTCTGGCCTGGACGCGTTCTAGGGTTCCCCCGAAGAGTCCCGTCAACTCGATGGGGTGCTGGAGGAACGTGGACCTCTGATTTTCTGGGAGGTCCGAGAGAGTTAGCCAAAGATGGCGCTGGGCGACAACTATTTCCGCCATTGCCTTGCCTTTTGAAATGGCTATTGTCCCAATCATGCGGAGCACGAGGTCCGCGGCATGGCGGGCCTCCTCCATGGCTTCAGTTGCGGCCTGCTCATCCTTTGCTACCTGGATATGTTGGAATTTTCCGCCAGGTACGCCTGCACCGTGGTCGATGCGTTCATTGCGCGGGCCCCGAGGCCCTGAGCCTTGTAGCACTTCTCGAGCTGTTTCTCCGAAGCGCGACAGGCTTTGCTGGGCAGCATTGGTTTCGTCCCCGTGGTTGTGGGGGCCAGATGAGCCGCCAAAGTTTCCTCTATCGGAGGTGCGTTAGCGAGGCCTTCTGTCTCCATTCGCGTCACGTCGAGGAGTCGAGATAATGGCAGCATGATGGGAGCTCCGGGTTCCGCCCAGGAGCGTTTCAGCTCCATGAGGAAGTCCGGGAAAACAGGCATTTTCTGCAACGTTGTCGGCTGTTTTGCAAAGAAGTAGCTTCCCGCTAGCCTCGTAGCCTGTTGGCAAGGCGTGGTGTCTGGCCACCTGACCTGCAGGGCATCCACCGCTCTATGACACAAGTCGAACAGAGCGGGTACCGACAGGTCCGGTTCCGGGAGGATTTGCGTCAGGTTCTGGGAGGAATCCACAGTTTCTCCCTTGTGACCATATTCGGCGTCTTGGTCGGAGACTTCGGGCGTCGAGTCCTCTGCATCAACTGAAGAGTCCGACATGATGTCCTCTCTGACTCGGCCGTTGCATTCCAGGTCCACGTCTTCGGGCTCCAGTTCAGGAGCGAGCACCGCAGTGTGACGTGCGACCTTCAGAGCGGCGTTCTTAGCCATGGATTTGGACAACGAGTCAACCCGTCGTTTCCGCACTACTGCCGACATCTGACGGCAGTGAGAGCTGGATTCGGGGAATTCCAGTGCATTCCTTGCGTGCATCATCCCTAGGCAGAGCGGACAGGCCTCGTGGGTGTCCGTCGCCGAGAGGGAGTAGCCGCAGCCGCTGGGGCATGGGCGCGAGCGAGGACTCGTCGTCTTGGTTTTCGTCCTCCATGTCCTCAGTTTTCCCTTCTCGGGAGCCAAGCGTCCATGAGGTTTTTCTTTTGTTTGAAGCCGTCTTCTCTGTCGTCTTGCTTACGCTGGTTAGCCTGCTAATGGTAGCAGGGTGATGTGACGCAGTTAGCGCCGTCGAGTGTGAAGCTGCGGAAAGAAGAAAACTTTGAAGGTGAGTAGAAAAACGCTGGACTAGCTTTCGCCAGCCCAGCAATACGCAGGAAAATTTCTCTGTAAGCTCAGTGTAGGGAGCAAGCTCACCTCAGTCGAGCGATGCGACAACAGAGAAGTCCCACGAAGTTCAGGTGTTAAGCGAGGTGAAGGGCAAAAAGAGAAAGATGGAGGGGCGCAAGCCGCTTAAGTACCCAGAGGGCGGGGCCTCTGGCGCGGCGGTGACGCCCCTGCCGTAAAGGCGTGAGTATATTCCTTCAGGTAATCGCGCGGGGGTGCAATTCCCATAGCAAGTATGTTGCACCGAGAGAACCAGACTGAAAGGGAACTGACATCAGCATTATACTGGTTACATGAAGGGTAGGTTACTGTTATTGAAATACACCAATGAAAAATAATTAACACATAAAAATACAAACATAAATTACTGTAGCCAAAAATATCAGATCTCTGGCTTGTTCCATAAAACATGTGATGTCAAAGTACAACACAAACATAATCTTTGGCTTTGAACTCTTCATTGAATTTGAGTCCACGCACCCTCATCTGACTGTTATTCCTGTAGGTCACCTAATCGAGGCTCTCCAATCCCTCGGCCTGCTGCTTGTATTGGTTTACCATTGTTCCACGCCATTTATGAAGTGCTTCAGGTTAACAAAGAAAAAAGCTAAAGCATCAGCTGATCCTAGGCTTCCACTTGTTTATGTCAAGCAGCACCACCTGGTTGGCATTTAAGTCCAAGTATGACCTTGAAATCTTCATTGGCGCCCTCCCCAATCTGATTGGCAATACAGTAACATGTTTAGCTGCTTGTCATTTATCTACATTTATTACTGTAATCTTCTTTTCCTCTTATGTCTTACTGAACATCCGTCTACTGTCCTGAAGTATGTTACATAAACTGTGGTCTGGGAGATCTATACATCTCTGTGAAGAACATGTCATGGTCTGAGCCTGACCGGTGACCTCAAGTCACCGAACTTCCGGTTCCGGCGAACTAACGAGCGGCAGCACCTCTGGTCTCTCTGAGTATTTTTATCATCTAACTGACCCGTTTTTCGAATTGGACCAAAGCTGGTCCATCTTCCATCTGAATTCGGTGTTCAGTAACTCAGAGAGCCGGACGGGACCGTTCAAAAAAATTCTGTCGGACCAGGTTCGGACGTTTTCACCTCACCGGTCATTCTGAGCTACCTTGCCCGGCCAGGTGAGCCCCAAAGCCGGAGAGCCGCCCACGAAGACCCGGTGTTTCTTCTGCCACTCTCACTGGCCCGTTTGAACGTCCCACCTGGACCTGCGGTTCTCCTGTGGTTCTCCTGGTTTCAACAAGATTGCAGGGAAGTTTTCAGACTATGCTGATTTTTTCTGCTGTCCTTTGTTGACCTCGTGGCGTGGGGGGAAGATAACGTACCTGGTTCGTGAGCATCGGGGGAGGTGTTTCTGACTGGACCAGAACTGAATCGAACTGGCTGTGGGGACACCGTCTTTAATCCATATTAAAGTCTGTTTACCTCCGTGGAGCCTGAGCCCATCTGCGCGCGCGGCCGTGGGGATGCTTGCAGCTGGAGCTGCGCTCTCTGCTTTGTGCTCATTCTGTGTGTGCTCATTCTGCTCACACGCACGTATGGAGATAGGACGATGACGAAATGGGCGTGGACAAATACAGAAGGGACGTGAACAAATACAGATCTCACGAGAGCAAATACATGCCTCGAGGGAGCAATTTACTCTCGTGCGAGCGCAAATCAGCCCCGCGCGTGTAATGGGGATGAGCGCGAGCGTAGAAAAGAGATCCGAGCGCGCGCACGTGCGCTCGGAGGACAACTACATGCTCTCGCGTGCAAAATGTTTCTACTGACAGACTCTCCCTCTCGCTCACGGTTCAGACTTTTGGCAGCCAGTGGGAGGATCCAGACCACGACACATGATTGGCTGCAGTCTTCCTGTCCTCTGTGATTGGGTGTAACACTTCCTGAACCTGAAAATGTAAAATACTGTAAATAGATACCTCTGGACTATTGAGAATGAACTTTCTTGTTAAATAAATAGATTTATCTAAATATACTTCAAGTACATTGTTATAAAATATATGTTGCACTTTATGAAGTACTATTTTTTGCTAAATATAAAATACATTTCAATCAAATATATTTCTAAAAGGAATCTTCATATAAACTTTTTAACTGCATGTTTCATTCAACCTTTATTTATGCATCTCATTGAGCCTCGAGGACTCATTTACAAGAGAGACCTGGGGCCTCATGTATCAACCGTGCGTGCGCACAAAAACATTGCGCACGTCACTTTCCACGCAAAACCCCGTATGTATCAAAACTGAACTGAACGTGAATATATGCGCATCCAGGTACATATCCACGCAAGCTCCCGAGCAGGCGTACGCACGTTTCTGTGGTTCTTGTTCCTTTGGCGACACTTACAGGTGTTTCAGAGAAACTGAAGCCCCACAGTCTGTGGTTGACTTTAAGAGCGGCTTGAAGACCTTTCTTTTCAACCGAGCATACTTTACTCCTCATGATTCTACTTTTGATCTTAGCTGATACTGTTGTTGATTTTAATTGTTTTATTATTTGTCTTATTGACATTCAAATATGTTGCACCTTGTAGCACTTTGAGATTTCCATTAATGAAAAGTGCGTTATAAATTGAATTCATTATTATTATTATTATTATTATTATTATTATTATTATTATTATTAACTGTTCATGATGTGAAAATGATTAATATTCCCTCCAAACACACGATTAACAAGTATTACATCCACATGACGCAGTGAAATAAAGGACGCGCAAAGTTGTGCCAAAAATAAATTTAACAGGAACGGATTCATTCAGCCTTACTGGAGGTTATAATAAATAGTGTAACACGCAGAGCATTTATTTAGAAACAGATATAATTTTCCGATCTAGGATATGGCTTATCAGCCGTTTTCAGAAATAATAATTTTTCAGTTTGGCACTGCTGCTGCGCTCTGGGGAGCCGTGCATCACGCGTGCATACAGAAGCAGCGGTCAAACTGTTCCACAGAGGGAGCTGCAGGTCGATCGGGACTGTGCAGTCCAGTCCACACAAAGCCGGATCATGTCCAATGGAATGGTCTCATCCATATGATTCCAAAGGCTGAGTGGTCGCGCTTGGAGCGCGCCGCGCGCACCCTCACCGGTGTCGACACGGCAGCTGGAGGTGTTTCATTATCTGCGTTTATTGTAGATTTCTCCAAAATGACACGTGAAAGTACACCTTATATAACTTGTAGGAGAGTAAAAGCTTCACAGACAGACTGCGCACAGGGCTGCGGAGGGCGCAGCGTCTGGAGACGCCAACATCACGTGATGTCATGAAATGTCTCCACCAAGACGCACAGACTCGTTTCTTCACATCATCTACATAAACAAAGATCTATGTTCTAGCAAACATCCAAGTAAGTTCCTCTGTGTTTACAGTAATAATGGTAATAAACTCGTGCGCAAAGTTAATATTTCCACACAGAATGAATGAATGAGCCGGTTCGCGCACCACAGCAGGGTGCGCATACCGACACACAATCACTCGTTCTTTGCATGATGAACACATTTTATTACTATTCTTACTTAGGATGTTTGTCCTCACTCATATTATATTAAATTCATTATTTTCCCGAATCTAGAAATGATTTCTGATCGCGCAGGGATCAAACAAACATGTCCTTCACACATGCAGGAAGTAATTAGCATCTGTTTAACATATGTAAATGAAGGCGTGTCAGGGGAGGTGTCTCACGTGCGCTCAGTTCCACGTCAATTGTGATGTACAAAAGGAATGTGCGTGGATTCAGGTGTACGCACAGTTTGATAAATCTGGATCTTTTTGTGCGTAGACACTTTTCTGGATTTCACCGTACGTCACTTTTCAGTAGGAAATCCACGCAGGTTTTTGATACATGAGGCCCCTGGCTACAAACAAAGAATGATGACAACAGTGACAACAATAGACAGTTATAAAAGAGGCATACAGATTTTTTTAAACAAATTAAAATAAGATGGCAAAAACAGCTAGATTATAAGGTGAATGTAAAAAAAGTAAAAACAGGAACTTTAGAACAATGGGTGTGATCACTGGTCAGTGGAAGTTCTGCTGGACTTCTCATTTGGTTCTGGGCGATGAAAACAAATGGTTTCATTCATTCAACCTTTATTTATACAGGTTGGAACCTCCTTCAGTCTCACACGGCCTGACTGTGTCTTTGTGAAGTGCCCTCTCACAAAATGTGCCTGTAGAGTGATACTAGTTTATTTCCTTGCACATTTCTTTCACAGATAAACATTTTGAGCCCTGATTAAAAATGTTTGTGCAGATTAAAGGTGGTGTGACATGATTTTGTAACTATGCATAAAATTGCCCAACATAAATATCTTTTATCATTCAACTATGTTCGTTTTTGCAAACAAACTTATAAATATATTTAATTTTGATTTAAGATTGATTTTAAACTTTGCACCGTGTTTATTCATGGGAAATCCGATTACACACGAATGCACCATCTGTGACGTAGTGTGAGGCAGAGGGCTCTGGGGCCTCATGTATCAACCGTGCGTGCGCACAAAAACATTGCGCACGTCACTTTCCACGCAAAACCCCGTATGTATCAAAACTGAAATGAACGTGAATATCTGCGCATCCACGTACATTTCCACGCCAGCTCCCCTGCTTGCGTACGCACGTTTCTGTGGTTCTTGTTCCTTTGGCGACACTTACAGGTGCTTCTGAGAAACTGAAGCCCCACAGTCTGTGGTTGACTTTAAGAGCGGCTTGAAGACCTTTCTTTTTAACCGAGCATACTTACTCCTCATGATTCTACTTTTGATCTTAGTTGATACTGTTGTTGATTTTAACTGTTTTATTATTTGTTTTATCGACATTAAATTCTGTTGCACTTTGTAGCACTTTGAGATTTTCATTAATGAAAGGTGCGTTATAAATTGAATTCATTATTATTATTATTATTATTATTACTATTAACTGTTCATGATGTGAAAATGATTAATATTCCCACCAAACACACGATTAACAAGTACATCCACATGGACGCGCAAAGTTGTGCAAAAAATAAATGTAACAGGAACGGATACATTCAGCCTTACTGGAGGATATAGATAGTGTAACACGCAGAGCATTTATTTATAAACAGATATAATTTTCTGATCTAGGATATGGCTTATCAGCCGTTTTCAGAAATAATCATTTTTCAGTTTGGCACTGCATGCGCACTGGCGCAACACAGGGGCCGCGCATCACGCGTGCACGTGCAGAAACTGGGGTTCCACAGGAGCTTAGAGGGAGCTGGCAGGTCGATCAGGGCTGTGCCAGTCCAGTCCACACAAAGCCGATTCATGTCCAATGGAATGGTCTCATCCATATGATCCCAAAGGCTGAGTTATGGTCGCGCTTTGAGCGCGCGTGCACCCTCGCCACGGCAGTGGAGGTGTGTCATTATCTGTGTTTATTGTAGATGTCTCCAAAATGACACGTGAAAGTACACCATTTATAACTTGTATGGGAGTAAAAGCTTCACAGACAAACAGATTGCGCACAAGGCTGCAGCGCGCGCTTTGGAGACTCCAACATCACGTCATGTCATGAAAAGTCTCCACTGAGACGCAGAGACTCGTTTCTTCATATCATCTATTAAATAAACGAAGATCTATGTTCTAGCAAACATCCAAGTAAGTTCCTCTGTGTTTACAGTAATTATGGTAATTAACTCGTGCGCAAAGTTAATATTTTCACTCAGAATGAATGAATGAGCCGGTGGCGCACCTGACAGCAGCGTGCGCGCAGGCACACAATCACTCGTTCTTTGCGTGATGAACACAGTTTATTACTATTCTTACTCGGGATGTTTGTCCTCACTCATATTATATTACATCCATTGTTTTCCTGAATCTAGAAATGATTTCTGATCGCGCAGGGATCAAACAAACATGTCCTTCACACATGCAGGAAGTAATTTGCATCTGTTTAACATATGTAAATGAAGGCGTGTCAGGGGAGGTGTCTGACGTGCGCTCAGTTCCACGTTCATTGTGATGTACAAAAGGAATGTGCGTGGATTCCGGTGTACGCACAGCTTGATAAATCTGGATTTTTTTGTGCGTAGACACTTTTCTGGATTTGACCGTACGTCACTTTTCAGTAAGAAATCCACGCAAGTCTTTGATACATGAGGCCCCGTCTCTTTAATAGCGGACAATTTAAAACCTGACATATTTAGCAATCTATGTGAAGATTTGAGTTATTTGTCTTCAGTTGTGGGAAGCAGAAAATTGTTTGGGGGATGAAACAAGAAACAGCAGGATCTAATTTAGGACTGATGGTGTGCTCACACCGAGCAGCGTTTTTACCTCCAAAGCTTCCAGCTTCCATGTAAAGTCAATGGTGGACGCAACTCCAGCAGCCTCCTGGCGTCGGCGTCGGGCGTCGTGCGTGTTGAGCGTGCTGAGTAGCGTTTTTTCGTGCACGTGAACCGGCTTCCACCTCCAAACCGAGCATTCAACATGTTGAAGATTTCGCGGTTCAAACTTTCAAACGCCGCTCAACTCCACCTGATTGGTTGGTGTGTCAACCAATCAGGGAGAGTCGGGGGGCAGAAGAGAGGGGGCAGTGGGAGAGTCCCTATGTGACGCGGAAACGAGGGTGCGCGCGCACTATGTGACGTATTGTTTGTCGGAAAAAAAAGAAAAGACTCGCGAGCTCGTGGACTATGGAAGAGAAACTCATTGTAGCTGTGTGTTCGCGACAATTCCTTCACGACCAGTCAAGTCTGCTCGACAGAGACGGAAATAAACAGCTCCTCCTCGCCTGGCGGAGTGAGCAGGACTCCGTGCTGGACTCCGTGCGCAGGGCTCATACCGGTAAGCTCCTCCCACACACCCAACAGCTTCTTGGCGTCTGGCGTTCAGCTCTGGACATGTTGCATTCACAAGTGCGTCCACTTGCGTGCGTGAGGAGCTTTTGGAGGTTCAAAACGCTGCTCGGTGTGACTGTACCATGATGCTGTGTGAGACTTACCATTCAGCCAGAACTTCAGGTGGAGGGAGGCGGGGGTCCAAGGGTGCAGCTTTGTTGCATCCTTCACAAAGTATTTCATCTTTTGGGAAAGTGAAAAGGCTCACTTGTTCACTGATGATACTAGAACACCCAAACGCAACACAACGTAACAGCAATTTTCAAGTAAAAACAAAAACAAACAAAAAACGCGATCTGCTGGCGAGCAGCTGACACATGCGCACTGACAAGCCCAGGGCTCTGCCGCACACTACGTCACAGTGGTGCATTCGTGTGTAATCGGATTTCCCATGAATAAACACGGCCCAAAGTTTAAAATCAATTTTAAATCAAAATTATATATATATATATATATATATATATATATATATATATATATTATATATATATATTATATATATATATATATATATATATATATATATATATATAAGTTTGTTTGCAAAAACGAACATAGTTGAACACAAGATACTGTATTTATGTTGAGCCATTTTATGAAAAGTTAAAAAATCATGTCAGTGGAGCTTTAAACTTACATCACTCAGTTTTGTGTTGTTGTGATGATGATGGTGGTGATGTTGCTCCTGCTGACTTGAGATGATGTAATTAATAAACAGTATAAATAATAGTAAAAGTACTTTATTAAAGCTTGTTTTACATTTAACATATTTTATAATGAATTGTTTGGTAATTTATTTTTGCACAATTTTGACATGAATAAAAGAAGAGAAAAGTGCACAAGAAGCTAAAATAGTACTAAAATGTGAGTAAATATCTGTTAAAGCATTTACGTAACAAATCTGTCATTAAATAATACAAATACATGTGTGTTGTTATACTGTACAGTATAACATACACTGTGTGTATGTTATACTGTACAGTATATACATGATACACACACACATTGTATTAATATACCGGTACATAATATTTGAACGCTGCAACATTGTCAGATTAGAACTATCAGTTTGTTTTGATTTTAGGTCCCCTGTTACTCTCATGTGAATAAAGCAGTGGGATAATGTCTGTACAGAAAATATTCTATAACACAAGTTCATCTTTTGGGTATTACTACTGTTCTGGAAGTTGGAAATGTCTTAATAATTTAGTTTGAAAATGAAGAAAAAAGAAAACGTCCACAGTTTTGATCTATCGGTATTTTATTTTGAAGGAGAATTTTGAGTTGGCAGTGCATTGTGGGGTAGCAGCAGTTATAGTTATATATTATATATAGTTATATATTGAAGCTCTCGGCCCTGACCTCTCTGGATGGTTTTCAGAATCTGTTGGAATCCTGGCAAAAACCAATGCAGATATGTTCCTGTCTTTGATATTTTTTGTACATCTACCTTGTAATGTTTTTGCAACTTTTTCTTTTCTTTTGTTTATTGTTTAATGTATTTGTATCATTGATGTTCATCATTCTTTAGTTTGTAGCAGGTCGCTTTCGTAAATGAGCCCTCGAAGCTCAATAAGATTTACCTGACTAAATAAAGGTTGAATGAATGAATAGTTAGGAAAACGTTTTTGCAGAGAGAAAGCCTGTCTGTTAATGTATAAATTTCACCTCTTGAGTCATCAATCTTTTCTTTCACCTCCAAAAGCAATGGCTGTAAGTTCGCCATCTTATTTTAATTTGTTAAAAAAAATCTGTATGCCTCTTTTAACTGTCTATTGTTGTCACTGTTGTCATCATTCTTTGTTTGTCTCTCTTGTAAATGAGTCCTCGAGGCTCAATGAGATGCATAAATAAAGGTTGAATGAAACGTGCAGTTAAAAAGTTTATATGAAGATTCCTTTTAGAAATATATTTGATTGAAATGTATTTTATATTTAGCAAAAAATAGTACTTCATAAAGTGCAACAAAATATATTTTATAACAATGTACTTGAAGTATATTTAGATAAATCTATTTATTTAACAAGAAAGTTCATTCTCAATAGTCCAGAGGTATCTATTTACAGTATTTTACATTTTCAGGTTCAGGAAGTGTTACACCCAATCACAGAGGACAGGAAGACTGCAGCCAATCATGTGTCGTGGTCTGGATCCTCCCACTGGCTGCCAAAAGTCTGAACCGTGAGCGAGAGGGAGAGTCTGTCAGTAGAAACATTTTGCACGCGAGAGCATGTAGTTGTCCTCCGAGCGCACGTGCGCGCGCTCGGATCTCTTTTCTACGCTCGCGCTCATCCCCATTACACGCGCGGGGCTGATTTGCGCTCGCACGAGAGTAAATTGCTCCCTCGAGGCATGTATTTGCTCTCGTGAGATCTGTATTTGTTCACGCCCCTTCTGTATTTGTCCACGCCCATTTCGTCATCGTCCTATCTCCATACACGTTCATCTGAAGGACCCGCGGATGAACTGCTGCTGAAATAATTTCTGGAGCTGTGAGGTCTTCAGCCCTCTGGTAAGACTTGCTGTGTTTTTTTCTGGAGGTGTTTTTTTCTGGAGGTGTTTTTTTCATTCTGAAGAGGCTGAAGGCTGAAGAAGAGAGCAGCAATAGCAGCAATAATAACGAACATCTTACCTGCTGTAGATAACTTTTTAAAGAGCCTCATTTTTGAAGAGACCAATACCTCAACAACAACAAATATCTTATCTGCTGTAGATAACTCTTTAAAGAGCCTCATTTGTTGTTGTGAGCTCAACAACAAACATCTTACCTGCTGCAGATAACTTTAAAGAGCCTCATTTCGTTGTTGTGGGCTGTTTTGTGGATCAGACGAGCGGAGAGTGAAGCGCGGAGGATCAGGATCTTCTCTGTTTGGTGACTGTTTCACACTGTTGTGGGCTGTTTGTGGATCAGACGAGCGTAGAGTGAAGCGCGGAGGATCAGGATCGTCGCTGTTTTGGTGCCTGTTTTTCACACCGTTGTGAGCTGTTGAGAGCTGTTTGTGGATCAGACGAGCAGAAAGTGAAGCGCGGAGGATCAGGATCGTCGCTGTTTGGTGATCGTCGCTGTTTGGTGGTGCCTGTTTCACACTGTTGGGAGCTAATTGTGGATCAGACGGGCGGAGAGAAAAGTGTGCCGCTGAGGATCAGGAGCTGCTGTCGCTGTTGTTTGGTGCTGTTCACGCTGTTGTTCCTTTGCTGTCCTGATACAGGCTACAATCATGCCTTTAATTTTAGGAGGCTTTTCTGGCACCACACTCTGCTGTTTGCTGCAAATTGCTTGTTTCTACCCGTTGATTCTGGATCCAGCTTGTGTTAACCAGGGCCACATCCATTCATATTCACAGGGGGGCTGGATCCCCTCTCACACAAACTATAGTTGGGCCTCCTCAACGGAATTGTTTGCCCACTTAATCTGTGACGCTTTATGGTCTGAGACTTTTCTGCATCATTCATATTACTGTCATTATTTTCAGTTCTCAGACTACCTGGAATCACTGAATCTTATCAACACATCTGGATCTGCCCATCACTGCAACTTTCATTGTTTTTGGGTTCTGAATGATCGTATCTTCATCAATGTTTCTCATGGTTCAATTATGGGTGCAAAATGTCACACTGTTAACTCCTGTAACTACACATCATTGACAAAGAAGTCAAGTAAATGTCTGATATTAATGTTGTTATTGATCTCAGGGATTCAGCCCAACCCAGGGCCCTCCATTAACTACAGTACTCCTAGTGAGTTTAAAAATAATTCAGGTCTCCATTTCCTGCATGTAAACGCTCGTAGCCTCATAAAAAAACTTGATGAATTGAAAATCCTAATCAGTTCTTCTGGGGCAGATGTGATCGTTATCTCTGAAACTTGGCTCAAAAAATCTGTTTTGAAAAATGACCTGGCAATCAATGAATTTAAGATCTATCGTTGTGATCGTAATAAAAAGGGAGGTGGAGTCGCTATTTACATCAGAGATTCTTTGGCTGCCAGGATTGCATCTAAAAAAACAATCGCAAACCAGTTTGAGGCTTTAGCTGTGAACATCACTTTGAAAGGAGGTCAGCCCTTAACTGTTGTTGGTTGTTATCGTCCCCCCTCCGCAACACCTGAAGCTCTGTCCTCCCTGACTGAATTCATAGGAAATTTAAAACACAATGAGATTGTTTTGGCTGGAGATTTCAACATTGATTGGAATAAGTCGACCCCCCTCTGTGATAAATTCAAGGAATGTTGCCTATCTCTCAATCTAACACAACTTATCGATTCTCCTACCAGACCAAACATAAAATGTCCCGAAAAATCTTCCACCTTAGATCTGTTTTTCACAAATGCACCTCACAAATTTCCTGGTATAGGTGTATTTGCTAACGTTTTGAGTGATCATTCCGTAATAGCAGCTCTTAGATCTACTAAACTTCCACCTGCTAAGCCCAGAATAATCCAAAAAAGGGATTTGAAACGTTTCAGTGAACAGTCATTCCTTTGGGATCTATCCCACTTTGACTGGCAACGTATCCTACAAATCAATGATGTGAACACCGCTTGGAACTATTTTCATGATAGTTTCATTTACTTTGTAAACAAACACGCTCCTTTCCGGCAGTTCAGGATAAAGGGCCGTGACAGCCCCTGGTTTACTCCTGAACTAGCTGATCTCCTGCACTGGAGAGATCATCTTTGGGCCGCAGCAAGAAAATCACACTCAGACACTGATTGGTTGAAATTTCGGCAGCTAAGGAATAAATGCACAACTGCCATTAAAGCTGCAAAACGTAACTACTTCTTATCTCAGACCTCCAAAAATCTAAACGATCCTAAAAAATTCTGGAAAACCATTAAATCTCTCTCAGGCACCCCCCAATCATCTGACCTCCCATCACAATTTCTTGTTGACTCTGTTCCTGTGTCAAATAAGCACGAGATCCTGAACTGTTTCAATAAACATTTTGTTGCTTCTAGTTCATTATTTGACACAGTTACAAACGGAAAATCAGCCACTTTATCTAATAATCAAACTTCTACAAATCAAATCCCTCCTACAAGTCAACCATCTGTTAATCACACCTTCTCTTTTTCTCCGTTCTCAGTCAGTGAGGTAAATAAACTGTTAAATGATCTTGATCCAAAAAAATCTGCAGGTCCAGATGAACTTCCACCTTATTTCTTAAGGCTGGCTGCTCATATCATCACAGTCCCTGTGACCCACATCTTTAATCTGTCCATAAGCCAAAACACCATTCCGGATGCTTGGAAAACAGCCTTTGTTCTTCCTTTGCTGAAGGGAGGTGACCCCACCTCACTGAACAATTATCGACCGATCTCTAAACTCTGCATCTTAGCCAAGGTTCTAGAAAAACTGATAAACTCTCAGATCAAAAATTATCTGGACTCATTTAACATCTTACCTCTTCATCAATCTGGTTTCAGGAAAAAACACAGCACAACAACTGCTTCTCTGAAGGTTCTGAATGATGTTGTTGAAGCATTGGATGCTAAGGATTATTGTGCTGCACTTTTCTTAGACCTGTCTAAAGCTTTTGACACTGTGGATCATAACATCCTGTGTCATAAGTAGGGATGCACCGATCCACATTTTTCACTTCCGATCCGATACAGATACTCTAAAACTGGGTATCGATCGATACCGATACTTTTCCGATCCGATACCGTTCAGGTGCCGTATGAGGCTGTAATAAATTATTACAGCCTCAGTCACTAATATCCACTTTAAAGCAAGGAATAAAAAAACATGTTTTGTGTTAGCAGGATTTAATTGTAACTAAGAAACTTATCCAACATTAATAAAACTTAACTCAAGTTGCCTTTTTGGACATGCATAAATAAACAGTATTTGTATACACTGTACTTAGAGAGAAGATTAATCTTCTCTTGGCGGTGCAAATTCTGCTAACACAAAACGTGTAACTACCGGTGCTTTTAGTACTGTAGTTACTTTCACCCAGTCTCTTTTTCATCACATGCTTCCAAAAGTCAACAATTATGTTTGTATTCTGCATCTGTCTGTTAGCAAAATATCTCATGAACAACTGAACAGATTTTGATTAAACTTTCAAGAAATAATCACTGAAGGGCTCTCTACGACTGGTTGACTTTTAAAGTACATCCAATTTAAGATGGCTGCTACAGCCAACTGAACTTAAACAACACAAAATTGACTACAACTCGGTCAATTTGACAAAAAAAATTAGATAAAATTTGGTGTGGTAGTAGCTGAGACTCATTCCCAAAGCATATTCAAGTAACTAGTAGAATGCATAAGATCTTTCTTTAAAATTACAACGTTATTTATTTGGAATCAATGGTGTCGTCTGTTAGCAAAATATCTTATGAACAACTGAACAGATTTTGATTAAACTTTCAAGAGATAATCACTGAAGGGCTCTCTACGACTGGTTGACTTTTAAAGTACATCCAATTTAAGATGGCTGCCACAGCCAACTGAACTTCAACAACACAAAATTGACTACAACTCAGTCAATTTGCCAAAAAATGTACCGTAGATAAAATGTGGTGTGGTAGTAGCTGAGAGCCTGAGACTCATTCCCAAACATATTCAAGGGACTAGTAGAATGCATAAGATCTTTCTTTAAAATTACAACGTTATTTATTTGGAATCAATGGTGTCGTCTGTTAGCAAAATATCTCATGACCCGCTGGACAGATTTTGATTAAACTTTCAAGAAATAATAAACAGATGTTTCTTTACTGCTGATAAACTTTTGAATACAATTGGCTGCCACAGGCAATTGAAATAAGCCATCTCAAAAATGGTTACAATTCAGTTAATTTTACAGATATGGAGTTAAGTGATTGTTTAAAGTTATTACAGACAAGTACAGTGTATACAAATATATCCATGCATGTCCAAAAAGGCAACTTGAGGTAAGTTTTATTAATGTTGGATAAGTTTCTAAGTTACAATTAAATCCTGCTAACACAAAACATGTTTTTTATTCCTTGCGTTAAGTGGATATTAGTGATTAAATGGCTATTCTGCTTTTGAACCTCATAATTCACCATATTAAAGTTTTGAAGTTAAATTCCATAACCTTTTTGTGTTGTCAATTCAAAGCTATTAATTCTTTAGCTGTATTCATCATTTTTGATCACTTATACTTATCACTTCAGGCAGTCCTACTGCCCAGGAGGACCGAGAGCCCTCTGACAGCAAGCTGGATCCAGGTGACAGATCACTGTGGCTATTCTTCAGATTCGCTGCAGGAGATCCTTCCTGGCCCACAGCTATCAGCATCAACAACTCTTGAATGAAACCAGGATGATGAGCTATGACAACACTTAATTTCCCTTTGGAATTAATAAAACGTTTTTTAATTGAACAGAATATTTACCAATATTAATAATAAACTTCACAAAATTGTACTGAATCCATGTGTTTTTTTAATTGTACAGTATATGACATCAGAATGTACAAAGTAATACAAAAAGAAAAAAAAATGAGACTTTTTTTAAAATTTCTCTACAGAACAGGTTTGGCACTGGTGACCAGACACCACAGTCTGAATCCATTCTTAATAAAACAAAAATAAAAAATAAAATGTAAAACCTAATTAAAAATAAAAACAAAATCTAAAAGCATTATTGAGCAGCATGCGTCAGGGTAAGACAAAATGACTCCTCAGGGATTGATAGAGTTCACTCAGGAAAATATTGGCAGGTTCTTTTTGAGGAATATGAGCATTTCTGCTCTCTCTGCTGTCAGACGATTCCTCTTTTCATCCACAATATTGGATGCCGTGCTAAAGAGTCTTTCGCTTTCAACACTGGTTGAAGGAGCACTCAGGAACTTTGCTGCAACAGCACCGAGAAGAGGAAAGCGAGCAATGTTGTTTGCCCAATACTGGAAAGGACAGTCTTTCTCCGCTGTTGTAGGTTCAGTCAAATAAATATGCATTTGGACAACCACTGTCTGCTGGTTACCTCGTGCAGGCTCATCATGCTCCTCCAGAATCCTGGCATGCAGACTGCTGAAACAGCTGCTCCCTGCGCTTGGACCAGCTTCCATGCGTGCAATCTTTGCTGCTGGCTCTGCCCCTGCTCCATGAGTTGATGCCCCCAGCTGTGCTTGTTCCATCTTCTCGAGTTCTTGTGTCAGAAAACCCTTTGCCCTCCTGGTGTTTTCTCCACTAGAAAAGAATCTGACACAAAAATAAAAATATGTTGAGTGACTACAAAAATTTATTGCAGCTGCAAAAGTGTGCATGTACAGACACACCCTCTTTTTAAATTTAATTTTTAAAACGGTCTCTCCTGAAAGACTTCTAGGAGCTTCAGCTCAGCATTTTGTTTTTCATAATCCCACAGAGCTTTGGAGACTCATTTACAAAGACTTGATTATAAACAGCACCTTCTCATAGTGGATCAACCAGTTTGTTCTGTTGACGTTCAAAACTAGATGTCCACACAATAAAGAAGGGCCATCTGCTTGCTACAGGGTGTTAACGATCCATCGTTAGGCTGATGGTCAATAAACTGGTTGATCCACTATGAGAAGGTGCTGTTTAATCATCAGGTCTCTCACTCTCTCTTGTAAAAAAAATAAGTCCCCAAAACGCAGTGGAATTTAAAAAAAGTTTTTTCATCCCTTTATTTAATAAATAAAGGGATGAAAAAACTTTTTTCATCTGTATAAACCTGTAAAAATAATATTATACAGTTAAAAAAACATGTTTTGTGTGAACAGGATTTAATTCTAACTTTTAAACTTAGCTAACATTAATAAATCAGGCATTAAAAAAATATGCCTCACCTGTCCTTGTATCGAGCGTCCACTAAAGTGGCAACAGCATACAGGGGTTCACGTTCGATGTCATCGAATCGCCTGCTGACAGCTTGGAGGAGCGTGCTCCTCAAAGTTTTGATGCCACTGTCCACACTGTTATCAGCGAGCAGGCGTTTTAAAATGGTGACAGCTGGGATCACATCAGCTGCAGAGGAGTTTGCTGAGCTGATTTTTCTTGTTAACTCCTCAAAGGGTTCCAGCACAGTCACCATTTTTTCCAGCAAACCCCACTGGCTGACGGACAGTATTCCTGGCAAGTTGTGATCAGTAGCATACACAGACAGAGGCCGTTTTTCTTTCAGGAGGCTCTTGATCATGTAGTAGGAGCTATTCCATCTTGTTGCAACATCTTGAACAAGACGGGTTGGGGTGGTCATGGTTTCTGCACCTTGCAGTTCTTGCTGC
Organism: Garcialebias charrua; assembly: GCA_038048925.1. NCBI lineage: Eukaryota > Metazoa > Chordata > Actinopteri > Cyprinodontiformes > Rivulidae > Garcialebias > Garcialebias charrua. The sequence continues at coordinate 7,699 of JBBPBX010012616.1, read as the reverse complement.
AGGTCTTCCAAGCGAGACTGTGCCAGTTGTGAATGCTTGAAGTGTCCTACAATCTTCCTGCTGTTTGCCAATGCATCACTAACACTGCGCTGTGACATGACTCCCTCGTGCACAACCAGCTGCAGAGTGTGAGCAAAACAGCCCAGGCTGGGAACTCCCATGTCTTCCATTGCAGCCTTCATGTTACTTGCATTGTCCCGTAGAATGACGTGCACTTTCTCCAGAGGGATCTCCCACTGATTGAACATCTCTGTGATGGAGGCTGAGATTGTAGCTCGGTTGTGTGAGCCCCTGCATTTTTTCACATGAAGCACCGCACTACAGAGGCTGTGTGTGTCTGAGTCCACCCAGCGCACAGTGAGGCTTATCAGTGACATTGAGCAGACATCTGAAGTCCAAATATCTGTAGTGAAGCTCAGGGCTGGAGCTCCTTTTAACTTTGCAGCTAACTTGGTCGACACTCGGTTGTACAGTTCAGGTAATGCTGTCTCTGATAAATATCTCCTGGAGGGTAAACTATATCTTGGCTGCAAATGTTCAATTAAGCTACGAAACCCTTTGTTTTCTACTACAGATAACGGCTGGTCGTCAATTACGATGAAGTTTAGCACTCTCTCTGTGATCCCTTTAGCTTTGTCCAGCGGAAGTTTACCTTGCGGTTGGAACGAGTCCAGAATTGATGTCTGTCGGCTCCTTTCGTCTTTCTCCCGCAGGGCTAAACAATCGTCGTGCTCTTTCATGTGGTGCTTTTTCAGATGTTTCATCAAGTTTGTGGTGTTATATGACGCGACGCGGCTCCCTCCTCTCGGTACAGCGGCGCTGCAGACATTGCACGCTGCTGTCTTGCTTTGCGGTGTTAAAAGAGTAAAAAACCTCCACACAGCAGACATGTTCGCGGACATGCAAAAATCAAACTCTGTTTGACTCTGAAGCAAAAATGAAAAGTTGGTTAATAGCCGTTAGCCACAGTCACAGTCCTCCAGTCCTCAGTCCTCTGTGTTTACTCACGTTTTACCTGGCTGCAAGGGGCAAACTAGGAAATGGATTTCCTGAATGTGAGGCGGGTCTTACTACTCTGGGCTCATAAGACACGCCTCCATTCAGGAAATCCATTCCATAGTTTGAAGACAACTGCAGTGCATCATGGATCGGAAATGTCGGCAGGCTGGCTCAGAAAATCCGATACTTAAATAATGCTGGTATCGGATACCAATACCGATACTGGATCGGATCTGCCCCATCCCTACTCACGACCTTTGGGACGAAGGGCGTGCGCGCTCACCACTAACCTATACAGGCATGTAAGAGCAGCTTGGTCAACTTCTTATTTAAAAGTGGATGGTTTGTTTTGCGCTGAGCGTGCCAAATAAAGCCTTTTTCCGTGCTTCTCTGCCTCACTCAGAAGTGATTCCTGTTCACAGTCCGTGAAGTTCCTCTTTTTTCCACGTTCCGACATGATTTGCAATGGAGCAGAGACGACATTCCTGTCGTGCATGGCATATTTAAATGACTTTGCATATTTATACGGAGGCGTGTCAAAGGCGGAGTCGGCCACTCTCTCATGTGCGCTCAATTCCACGTTGATTGTGATGTACAAAAGGAATGTGCGTGGATACCGGTGTACGCACAGTTTGATAAATCTGGATTTTTTTGTGCGTAGACACTTTTCTGGATTTGACCGTACGTCACTTTTCAGTAAGAAATCCACGCAAGTCTTTGTACATGAGGCCCCAGACAATTTGGACATGATTTAATTTGCTCTTGAGTCGTGACAAATCCATTTCCTCATTCCTGTGAGTGGAGGATGAAGCGATCACTTGACTTTTGGCAAAAAAACTAAATAAAAGTCCAGCTCTGGGATGAAGAAGGGATATTTAATACATTTGTGTCACATAAAAAACAGTCCTGCATCGCTTTGCAATCCTTTGAATGAGAACGAGCCGCGGCGCTGAGGCTGTGACAGGCGGGGGCGTGGGTTGGGGCGTGACAAACAACTCTGTTTTTATTGGCTGGTCAGTGTCCGGGTCACTCTGTGTTTTCAGTGTTTTTATAAATGCTGATAGAGAAGCAAGGGGACTATAGTTTTTTTCAGAGATTACTTTGTCTAACATCAGTCTGTCAGTAGATAGTGACAGAGTAAAGAAATATGTTAAAAATATATTGTTTGAAAAGTTACAGACTACATTAAAATGTTACATACCCCGGAACTTTGTTAAAGTTAAAAAGTGTAAGTTATCTGCTTTGAATTGAAGCTGTTTGGTCTTTAAGAGCTAATTCACACAAACGTTTCTCCGTAATCTCTTGTATTTTTTTTCCAGTCGATTTTTTAGTGAACAAACTGACACCATGTCTGCTGCATCAGTAAACTCAAAGTCAAAGTCAAAGTCAACTTTATTGTCAAAACTGCAATATGTACAGGACATACACAGGATTGAAATTGCATTTCTCTCAGTCCCTCGGTGCAACAGTAACCATTTAAACACTAAAACACTGAAACATTTAATAAACATAAGCATAAAATGAAATAATAAAAGTGTAATACTGTCCTGAGTTTTTGCATAGTAGTTTTTGCATAGTAGTAGTATGAAAGTATGAAAAGTTACACCAACACTAAAACACTAAACATTTAATAAACATAAGCATAAAATGAAATAATAAAAAGTGTAATACTGTCCTGAGTTTTTTGCATAGTAGTATAAAAGTGTAAAAAGTATATCTATAAAATAAAATGAAAGTTCTGGCATTGACATTTGTAATAGAGTGACAAAGCAGCATATGAAGTTAATGTACACAGTATATGTATGAGGTAGTTGATATTGGTATAGAGGTAGCCTGGTTAAAACCAGACCCTTGTCCTTCACTTCGCTTCAGACAAGGGTCTGGGACTTGTCCATTGAAAAACGATTCTTGCTGGAGGCGTGGCCTCTGCCTGAGGAACAAAACCATTGGATCTTAGAAAAATTTTGAACAGGTAAAGCATTCTGCTCCCTCCCCCTCAGAGCTCTGCCGAACTTGACATCTGCTCCGCCTCCTGCTGAATTTTCTCTCGCTGCCTGCATTCTGTGTTTATAACGTTTGAAAAAAATTAAATAAAACCATGTAGCGCTGGTCCAGAAGACCAGAAAATATGCAGGGACTCGGGCAGCAACGTAAAACCCTATTTTAATTCTCTCGTGACAACCTCAGTCATTTCCTTATTCTTTGCACCGCGCGGCGCCGGAGAGAGAGGAGGAGGAGAGCGATCACTTGACTTTTGGCAAAAAAACAAAATAAAACTCCAGATCCCCTCCCTGGGCTGCCACCTTACCGTGGTGGAGGGGTTTGAGTGTCCCAATGATCCTAGGAGCTATGCTGTCAGGGGCTTCATGCCCCTAGTAGGGTCACCCAAGGCAGACAGGTCCTAGGTGAGGGACCAGACAAAGTGCAGCCCAAAAACCCCTATGATGAGTGAAATAAATGGACTAAGTTTTCCCTCGCCCGGACGCGGGTCACCGGGGCCCCACTCTGGAGCCAGGCCCGGAGGTGGGGCACGCTGGCGAGCGCCTGGTGGCCGGGCTTTTACCCATGGAGCCCGGCCGGGCACAGCCCGAAGAGGAGACGTGGGTCCCCCTTCCCATGGGCTCACCACCTGTGGGAGGGGCCAAAGGGGTCGGGTGCAATGTGAGATGGGTGGTGGCCGAGGGCGGGGACCCTGGCGGTCTGATCCTCGGCTACAGAAGCTGGCCATTGGGACATGGAATGTCACCTCTCTGGTGGGGAAGGAGCCTGAGCTAGTGTGTGAGGTTGAGAGTTTCCGACTAGAAATAGTCGGACTCACCTCAACGCATGGCTCTGGCTCTGGAACCAGTTTCCTTGAGAGGGGTTGGACACTCTTCCACTCTGGAGTTGCCCCTGGTGAGAGGCGCCGAGCAGGAGTGGGCATACTGGTTGCCCCCCATCTTGGTGCCTGTACGTTGGGGTTCACCCCGGTGAACGAGAGGGTAGCCTCCCTTCGCCTACGTGTGGGGGGACGGGCTCTGACTGTTGTTTGTGCCTATGCACCAAACGGCAGCTCAGACTACCCACCCTTTTTGGAGTCCTTGGAGGGGGTATTGGAGAGTGCGCCTCCTGGGGACTCCCTTGTTCTACTGGGGGACTTCAACGCTCACGTGGGCAATGACAGTGAGACCTGGAGGGGTGTGGTTGGGAGGAACGGCCCCCCTGATCTGAACCAGAGTGGTGTTCTGTTATTGGACTTCTGTGCTCGTCATGGATTGTCCATAACGAACACCATGTTTAAGCATAAGGGTGTCCATATGTGCTCTTGGCACCAGGACACCCTAGGTCGCAGTTCGATGATCGACTTTGTTGTCGTCTCATCTGATCTGCGGCCGCATGTCTTGGACACTCGGGTGAAGAGAGGGGCGGAGCTGTCAACTGACCACTACCTGGTGGTGAGTTGGCTCCGATGGTGGGGGAGGATGCCGGTCAGACCTGGCAGACCCAAACGTATTGTGAGGGTCTGCTGGGAACGTCTGGCAGAGTCTCCCGTAAGACGGAGCTTTAACTCCCACCTCCGGGAGAGCTTTGAACACGTTCCGAGGGAGGCGGGGGACATGGAGTCCGAGTGGGCCGTGTTCCGCGCCTCTATTGTCGAGGCAGCTTATCGGAGCTGTGGCCGCAAGGTTGTTGGTGCCTGTCGTGGTGGCAACCCTCGAACCCGGTGGTGGACACCGGCAGTGAGGGATGCTGTCAGGCTGAAGAAGGAGTCCTATTGGGCCTTTTTGGCTTGTGGGACCCCGGAAGCAGCTGATAGGTACCGGCAGTCCAAGCGGCATGCGGCTCGGGTGGTTGCTGAGGCAAAAACTCGGGCGTGGGAGGAGTTCGGAGAGGCCATGGAGAATGACTTCCGTACGGCTTCGAGGCGATTCTGGTCCACCATCCGGCGTCTCAGGGGGGGAAAGAGGTACGCGACCAACACCATTTATGGTGGGGGTGGCGTGCTGCTGACCTCAACTCGGGATGTTGTGAGTCGGTGGGCGGAATACTTCGAAGACCTCCTCAATCCTACTGGCACGTCTTCCACTGAGGAAGCGGAGCCTGGGGACTTTGGGTCGGGTTCTCCGATCTCTGGTGCTGAGGTCGCCGAGGTGGTTAAAAAGCTCCGCGGTGGCAAGGCTCCGGGGGTGGATGAGATTCGCCCGGAGTTCCTTAGGGCTCTGGATGTTGTAGGGTTGTGTTGGCTTACGCGACTCTGCAATATCGCGTGGACATCGGGGGCAGTTCCCTTGGATTGGCAGACTGGGGTGGTGGTTCCCCTATTCAAAAAGGGGGACCGTAGGGTGTGTTCCAACTATAGGGGGATCACACTCTTAAGCCTCCCTGGTAAGGTCTATTCAGGGGTTCTGGAGAGGAGGGTCCGTCGGATAGTCGAACCTCGGATTCAGGAGGAGCAGTGTGGTTTTCGTCCTGGTCGTGGAACACTGGACCAGCTCTACACCCTCAGCAGGGTCCTGGAGGGTGCGTGGGAGTTTGCCCAACCAGTTTACATGTGCTTTGTGGACTTGGAGAAGGCATTCGACCGCGTCCCTCGGGGGGTTCTGTGGGGGGTACTCCGGGAGTATGGGGTACCAGGCCCTTTGATAAGGGCTGTTAGGTCCCTGTACGACCGGTGTCAGAGCTTGGTCCGCATTGCCGGCAGTAAGTCAGGCTCGTTTCCGGTGAGAGTTGGACTCCGCCAAGGTTGCCCTTTGTCACCGATTCTGTTCATAACTTTTATGGACAGAATTTCTAGGCGCAGCCAAGGTGTTGAGAGGATCCGTTTTGGTGACCTTAGAATCGCTTCTCTGTTTTTTGCAGATGATGTGGTCCTACTGGCTTCATCAGTTCGTGATTTACAACTTTCACTGGAGCGGTTTGCAGCCGAGTGTGATGCGGCCGGGATGAGGATCAGTTCCTCCAAATCCGAGGCCATGGTCTTGAGCCGGAAAAGGGTAGCATGCCCTCTCCGGGTCGGGGAGGAGGTCCTGCCCCAAGTGGAGGAGTTTAAGTATCTCGGGATCTTGTTCACGAATGAGGGAAAACTGGAGCGTGAGATCGATAGGCGGATAGGTGCAGCGTCCGCAGTGAAGCGGGCGCTGTACCGGTCTGTCGTGGTGAAGAGAGAGCTGAGTCAAAAGGCAAAGCTCTCAATTTACCGATCGATCTACGTTCCCACCCTCATCTATGGTCATGAGCTTTGGGTTATGACCGAAAGAACAAGATCTCGGATACAAGCGGCTGAAATGAGTTTTCTCCGCAGGGTGGCTGGACTCTCCCTTAGAGATAGGGTGAGAAGCTCAGTCATCCGGGAGGGACTCGGAGTAGAGCCGCTGCTTCTCCACATCGAGAGGAGCCAGTTGAGGTGGCTCGGGCATCTGGTTAGGATGCCTCCTGGACGCCTCCCTGGTGAGGTGTTCCGGGCATGTCCCACCGGGAGGAGACCCAGAGGAAGACCCAGGACACGCTGGAGGGACTATGTTTCTCGGCTGGCCTGGGAACGCCTTGGGATTCCCCCGGAGGAGCTGCTCCAAGTGGCTGGGGAGAGGGAAGTCTGGGCCTCCCTACTTAGGCTGCTACCCCCGCGACCCGACCCCGGATAAGCGGAAGAAGATGGATGGATGGAAAACTCCAGATAAGAGATTAAGAAGGGGAATTTAACACATTTGTGTCAAATATAAAACAGTCCTGTATCGCTTTGAATGAGAACATGTGGCTGCGCGCTGGCTCTGGCTGCGCTGGGACAGGTGGAACTCAGCGGAGAGGAGGAGGAGGAGGAGGGAGGAGGGAGCTACAACTTGACTTTTGGCCAAAAAAACAAAAGAAAACTCCAGATAAGGGATTAAGAAGGGGAAATTAATAAATTTGTATCACATATAAAGCAGTCCTGCATCGCTTTGCATCGCTTTTCATCCAAACTTTATTTATACAGGCTAGCCTCATTGAGCCAGGGGGACTCATTTACAAGAAGGACCTGTTCCAGATAGAACATATAAAGTACAGACAATAAAACAGCAGACAATGACAACAATAAACTACAGTATAAAAGGCAGTTAAAATAAGAGTAGTGTACAAAACAATAAATAAGGGTGCTGTAAAACAGGGTAAAATACTAAAAATAAGAACATATTTGCTTTGAATTTTCTATTGACATTATCAAATGTTTGAAACGCCTTAAAGAAATCAAGGTGGACAACTTCAGTTCCTGTTACAAGGTGTCCCAGGTTGCAGGAGCAGAGTAGGAAAATACCTTTTTGCCAAGTTCAGTCCGCGGTGAGGGAACACAGCAGGTAATGATGGCCTGAGAGTGCATGTTGGAACTGCACTGACAGCGTAACATGTGGGAGGAGATATAAGAAGGTAGAGACCAAGGAGATATTTATAGATGAAAATGAACTAGTGTGACAGCCTACGTGTAGATAATGATGACCAACTGACCAAGAAGTACAGAGTGCAGAGATGGTACGGTAGTTACAACCAGTAATGAATCTTAGCATGCCATGGTAGACAGCATCCAACATCTGCAAGGAGCTGGCAGGAGCATTCATGTAAATAATGTCACCATGGTCAACGGCAGGTAGGAAGGTAGCAGTTACAAGGTGTTTTCTGGCATTCAGAGTTAAGCAATATCTATTTCTGAAAAAGAAACCCAGTTTTAATTTCAGTTTTTTATCAAGTTTTC
>JBBPBX010012615.1:30598-42992 GCA_038048925.1 Garcialebias charrua | reverse complement strand
CGTGACAAGCCGAAATTACTGATGGAACACTTTAATTGTTGAAAAAGAACAACCTTTCTCCAGCAAGTCCTGAAGAAAGGTGAGGAGCTGAGCCAGGTCACATGAATAAGAAATAATATTTCTTTCTGTGCACCAGGCTTCAAAAATACGCCATTTCCGGGCGTAAAGAGACTGAGTTGACCCAGCTCGTGCATTTTGAATGGTATTTACCACATTCTCTGGCAGGCCTGAGGCCACCAGCTTGTCCCTTTCCGCCACCAAACTGAAATTTGCCACAGCTCTCAGCCTAAGTGGTGAGACTGTCCCTTCTGGTGATGTGGAGGGTCCCTGTAGAGGAGCAAGTGGTAGAACCAGCTCTCCCTCAAGGGCCCTAATTCCTGTGGTCCCTTGAAGGTCAACCACGTTAGGGAGAGGACCTCCTTGCAGATGTACCGCCCTACTGCTCTGATCAAGAGTGTCTGGGGGCAGAGGTAATCTATTGTCATTATTAGACAAAAGCGGGACAGACTGTCTGTTTTTCCTGTTTTTGTTGGAGGTCATGGATCTGAGGGGTTGCAAGTTTTGTAAACGAGCAGATCTCCTGGCCCCAGCCCATTTCCTGGTTGGGCCTGGTTTACTGGTCTCCGGCCTTAAAAGGGTCCTGGAACCAAACAAACTCCTTTTTATTTACTCCAATAAAAAATAAAGTAAAATTACTTCGTACCAGGTGGGAAGCGAATCCGCCTCTCCCGGTCAAGATAAAAAAAGCTTAATAGCAGTTGGCAAACACTCTGAGCTACAGCGGTGGACTGGAATTTTAGGTGTCCACTTTACCTATATACGATTCAATCCTCTTAACATTCTAGCTGCACGTAGAAGTTAGAGATTATTAGTTATATTTTAAAACCCTGGCTGCGCGCAAGAGTTAGACAATATTAGTTATATTTTAATGACTTTCAGGTCACGCGGAAAGGCGGAAATGGGTGCGCGCTTCGTGTTATTTACGTTCTAACATAAGCTGATACATAAGCTGATTTGTAATCAGTTATTAACAAAAATTAAACTCAGAAAAACTAATATATATATTCAGCTAACAATTTTTTTTAGGGTTGTCCTCTCTTAAAACACTGTAAGCGCGCACACAAGAACACTCCACCCACGTCAAGTGAACACTCCACCCACGTCAAGTGAACACTCCACCCACGTCAAGTGAACACTCCACCCACGTCAAGTGAACACCCCACCCACTTCAAGGCTTGCTCTCTACATAATGCGTAATGAACGCGGGCGGGCCAGTTCGGGCTATGGGCAAACCGGGGGCGGCCCGGGCCATTGAGGGTTGGCCAATGCGAAAACGGCTAGAGGCTCAGTCGTGTCCAGGTCTGTTGGCACGGCAGCAGCCCCCATGGCCTTGGCAACAAAGTCCGTCCAGTGCCTCCTCACTGCCTCCAGCATCTGGCTACAGTGTGGGCAAGACTCGGGTGCGTCCAGCGCCATGTTCGCGTGCAACATTCCCAAGCAGACGGGACAGGCCTTGTGGGTGTCCGTCGCTGAGAGGGCAAAACTGCATCCATTGGGGCAGGCGCGCGAGGGTGGGCTCGCCGCTCTGCTGGTCTTTTTTGGAAGTCTTGTCTTTCGCTTTCCTTTCTCTGGAGGCATGTCCGAGATAAGACGAGCGAGTCCTTCCAAGATCTTTTTTCTCTTTATTTGAGACGTCTCCTCTGTCGTCGCTTTCGCTGGCTAGCCTGCTACGAGTTAGCAGAGGTAGCGGTGTGACGCAGTTAGCGCCGTCGAGCGAATCAGTCTGCGGAAAGAGGAGCAGAAAAAACTTTGGGGTTAAGGAAAAATGTGCCGGACTAGCTTTCGCTAGCCCAGCAGTACGCAGGAATAGTTCTCTGTGCGCTCTGTGTAGGGAGCAAGCTCACCTCTGATCGAGCGATGAAGCAGCAGAGAAGTCCCGCGAAGAGAGAGAGTTCAGGTTTAAGCGAGGTGAAGGGCAATAAGAGATTGATGAATGGGTGTCAGCAGCTTAAGTACCCAGAGGGCGGGGCCTCTGGCGCGACGCTGACGCCCCTACCGTAAAGGCGTGAATGTATTCCTTCAGGTAATCGCGCGGGGGCGCAATTCCCATAGCATATGTTGCACCGAGAGACATGACTGAAAGGGAACATGTGTTTACGTATAGATGCAATTCAATATGGAGCACCAATTACAAGATTGTGCTTTTTAACTTTTAGTTTTTACTCCAGCATTTTTTTCCTGAAATTTTTTCTTCTCTCCAACTCACCCTGTGATGATGATCTCTGGATAGGTGTGGGAGCCTAATGTCCATGTTCCTCCAGCAATTGGCCACTCCTTATTGAAGAGAAGACATTTTAAAAAAAATCCAAGTATCTATTTCATCTAGTCTCAATGTGGCCCTGCTCAGTTCTATTCAAAAACTCACAGTTGCACATTTTAAATGGCCTCAAACACATATTTTCAACAGTAAATACAAAACAATTTGATTAAAATAAGATGTGAGAAAAAGGAAACCCATCACTTTTCCTCAAGTTTGAGCAGCATTTATGATGGAAGGCTTTAAATGTATTTATTGTAGATTTTTTTGTTTGAAATTCAATCAGTGTGTCTAAAATCTAAGAATGTATTATCAAACAAGACTAAATAGGTTGAAAGTCAACTATATCAGAATCAACAGAACCATGTTTCCCCACAAAGCCCCTATTTTAACCTTATGACTGTAGCCCGTCTTCTTGTGTTTTGCTCCTATAGAGTAGAGAATAGGGATGATGTCTGGTGGGCAATCTGCAAAATAAGCTGTGCAGGTAACGGGAGACTCGTGGACGTCCATTGGGTAAGGGTTCTCAAACACGGGGAAACTGCAAGACACAATCATATTTGATATGCTTTATGGTTATAGTGAAACAAGAGAAAAAAAATATTTGGATTTAAACAGCTATAGCATTTAGCTTCAGCAGCATCATCCACAAAATGCATTTTGGTAAAACAATGTTAAAATTCCTTTATATGCAACAAAATGTCTTTAAACTACATGAATGTATGAATAATTTGTAATGAAAGCTTTACTCATTAAACAGTTGTCTAGTTCAATTTGTGCTAAAACAACTAACTGCTGATCACGAGCTGGAAATGTGTAATACCTTCTTGGTATGTTGCAACCACAGCTACCAAGAGACATTTGTATCTAATGAGCATAATCATAGAACCTAATTTAAACCAGCTTATTTATACTTAGATGTTGTGCTGGAAAGGCGCCTTGCATGGCAGTCTGCCACTACCGGTGTATGAATGTGTGTATGAATGGGTGGATGGTTGGTATTGTAAAGCGCTTAGGGGCTCCTCACAGGGGGCTAGAAAGCGATATATAAATAAGCTCCATTTACCATTTTGACCATTTAATATTCAAATGTACTCCCTAGGCTTGAGTGTTAATCTGTAAAAACATGTATCATCAGCTTCCTTCATCTTCACAAAATTAATTGGAAACATGTTAGCAGAGGTGATGACATTTTCAGCTTGAGAGCTAAGTCACATGTTTGTTTAAATGAAAATATCTGAGGTGAGGTCATATTCATGGCAATCTGTTTCTTTTTAAGAAGTTTTCTTAAACTTTATTGTTATCTGTTCTTATCATCTTATCTAGTGTTGTTATGTTGTTTTATTGTTTTGTACACTACTCCTATAACTGCATTTTTTATTGTAGTTTATTGTTGTCATTGTCTACTGTTTGGTTGTCTGTACTTGATATGTTCTGTCAGGAACAAGTCCCTCTTGTAAATGAGTCCATGTGGCTCAATGAGGATAGCCTGTATAAAGGTTGAATAATAATAATAAAAAAAAAAAAAAGTTCTAGTTTATAATGTAGCTGAAAACAACTTCATGAGAGATTTGAAAAGCTGATACATTGAATAGGGAGCAGACTTTAAAGTATACTGGTTTATGACAAGAAAGTTAATTCTCAATAGTCCAGGTATCAAATCCGCTCATTCTCAATCAGTTCATCTGGACAGTTTCTTTTTAGCAGAAACGTTTCACCCTCACTCCAGAGGGCTTCCTCAGTCAGAGTAGTCCAAAGCACACTGAAGTTAACCCACCAAGTAAGCAACTTATGTGGACCAACCAGTTTGCTGTAGCCAAGATGGTTTCTGGGGGCGTGTCCCTCGTCGACTCCTCCCAGGCAGGCAGACATGTCCAAAGTGGTTCAAGACAAGAAAGCCCTCTGGAGTGAGGGTGAAACGTTTCTGCTAAAAAAGAAACTGTCCAGATGAACTGATTGAGAATGAGCGGATATACTGGTTTATGTTTAATATGCCAAGTTATGAACAACGTGCCTTCTTATCTGACTTTCTCTATTTATTTTTTACACGCAGTGTAAAATACTTTCATTTTGAGTGTTGAACATTTATATTATTTGATATTGTTCAAATTTGTCAATTAGGTTTTTTTTCACCCACATTTTTTTTGTCACCCACATTTAACGGTATTATAAAAAAAAAACTGAGTCACGAGAAAGCGCAACAGTGCTTTTCCCTCCAAGGTTATTAAAAAAAATACTTTGGGAAAAGACATGTGATTATGTTATTCTCTCAGAACGTGTCCACACAGAAATGGCTTCCCTAAAACATTTTTTTTTGCCGTTTTCAAAAATACCTCTGTAAATTTGTATTATTTTAGCACAGGAACATCAAAGTATACCCTAAAATGTTGTCGTAAAAATGCCAGACCTGCACAATGCACTGCAACAATGCCACAAAAAGCAGGACTAACACACTGGGAATACATTGAAAACACTAGAAAACGAGGAGAGTGCCCTTTAGTTGTAGACTAGACAAGAGGAAGGGCTATGACATCATTGTTTTCAAAAAGTTGCATTTTGACTGTCTGCACAAAAATGCAAGGGTGACAATTCAAAACATTTTCACCCTGGAAAATGTAAAAAAAAAACAATAATAATACTTATCAGATACCTCAAATACTGTTCCTGTGTGGGTGCAAGAAAAAAAAAGTGTATTCACACAGAAAAACAAGAAAATAATCCAGTGTTGACAGCAGCTATGTTTGTGTTCTCCCACCTTTATCCCCCATTAGCAACTGGTAAAAGATGTGACTATGTACAATATGCAAAACACATACGTGCTCTGTGTCAGATCCACTACAATGAAGTCCTTTTCCAACAGCACTACCACAGCGTAGGGATCCTGGATCTCTGTAAAACACAAGTTCAAATGAAATGGGTCAATACTTACAAGTTATTTACATAAATCAGAATACTGTACAGCCAATTATAGGATAACTACATTTTAATAAGTGGAGTTGTATGAAAATAGTAAAATCAAAAGACTATAGAAACCTATAGAGTTTTGATCTATGAGAAGGTACAGTAGTTGCATTTTACTCACCATTATTATAAGGAGTCTCGCAGAGTACCATAAACTCTACGATAGGATAGTCCATCTCCAGAACGGTCATAGCTTTGCCATGCATGATGGTCAACGCTGGCCGTCGTCCTGCCTTGTCGTATGAAAGGCCACCAGAGAATATAATAAAAGGCTCACTGCTGGAGATGGAGAACAGACAGAAAGGCTGTTCTTCAGTTTGTACCAATCCAAGCAGCGCAAACTGACAAACCAAAGCAATCATTAAGAGGAATATTTAAAAGATGAAATAAACTGAAGAATAAAAAAAAAGATTTTCATGGCTAATCACCTGCTTACAATTCCTTTGATAAAGAAAGATTTTGTAAAATGAAGGAGTGGATAAAATGATTGTGTGGAAATGAAATAAAAGCTTCTTTTTTTTTCTTCTCAAGGTTATCAGCATGTCGAAGCAACCATTTTTAAATAACTGAATGAATTCTGCTGGCTTTGTCTCAAAGCTCACATACTACTTAAAGAGTAATGAATGACACAGAAAACATGTGCAATCAGGACACATTCATATGCAGTCAAGCTTTTGGGACTTGTATGAAAGCACCCACCTGTTTCTTGAGGTTTTGTATTCAACTTTGAGAATGGGTTTACATGACTCCTTCCTCCCATCCTTCTGTATCTTTCCTGCGTTATAGGAAATAGTAAAAAAAAATAATCACATTTACTTAAAACAATCTTTTTAAGTACAGTATAGTGATTATATTTGGTGGACATTTTTGAATAGTATTATTACCCGAGTCCAATTGAATTCAAAGGGAAGGTTTCCTGTTTTATCAGTAGCATTTGATAAGCACACAGAAGCATATTTTATTGTGCTTTTTAATTATATAATTAGTTCCCTTTTTTCAAAATATTCATTTTATTGAGCAATGCTCAATAGCTGTGTTACGTATCATTCCACACTCACAATCATGTCCTCCACAGCTGTGAGCATAATGTAGAAAGAATAACCCACTTCATCATTAAAGTGATCATGAGAGTTTCAGTACATCTGAAAATTTCAAAATAAAGAAGTGTCTTTTGTTCCCGTTTCACCGTTTCTCTTTTCACAATGGACATTTTCATTTATCTTCATGTAACAGTGGCTCATTATTATATTTTGCATTAAAGAGCGTTATATTTCTTCTGCCTGTCATAATGAAGTGATTTTGTAGTTTACACAAAGAGGAATGTTCTCAGCTAGAAGGCAATGATGTACTCGGGGTTTTATTTCACGGGCAGAAAACTGAATAAAAGCTAAACGCTTTGTGAACAATGGAATAAATATAAGCTCTAAATGATGAGGTAGCCACCCATCTTTTTTTTTTACAGCAAAACAATATACGATTTAAAGATAGCAAATTTCCAACAATATTACAAGTGAAATAAAAAAAAATGTTTGTTAAACTGCATTTATTTAACCCATTTAACTGTTGTATTGAAAGATTTTGGTGGATATTTGTTTTTAAAATTTAAAACCTGTTGAAATCCATAGCCCTGTTCTCAAACTCACTGATAGCTTAGTGTTTTTTATTTCTTGGTTTCAAACTGAGATCATCTCAAGCTTCTAAAAAAACAATAACAAAAACGAGACCAAAAACAAAACAAAATGAAAAAAAAGAACATGCTTTTAAAAAGTACACCTTTACTTCTGTACTTTTGTCCTCAGGCTGTTTCTATGGTCATTTGTCCTGAGCCTGGTTCTGCTGGGGGTTTATTCCTGTTTATAGGGAGTTTTTCCTTTCCACTGTCTCCTTTGTGCTTGTTCAGGATGAGAGACTGTGATGAAGTGAAGACTCAACATAACCTGCTGACTTCCTTCGATAGATATACTGTATTTTACTAATTTGCTGTTGTATATACAGGTATGTGGATGATTTTGTACAGTGTCCTGAGACAACTTCTGTTGTAATTTATCACTATAGAAATAAACTGAACAGAACTGTATATCTGCATTACTTTCTGGACAGAGATCTTTGAAGTTGTTCTGGTGATCTGGCAATTCATACTGGTCCCAATAAGACTGAAGACCTTTCTTTCCTTTTTCTAAAGGTTAAAATGTTCAAGTCTTTCAAGGTCAGTACCGGTAACTGTAAGAGATGCTTTATGCCATGTGGGGACTTTTGCGTTCTTAACTGCAAAATATCATATTTTGTCAAACATCACCACTTAAAACATGCTAATTTACATTTATTAATCAGTAATACAGTATGGACAAATGTTGGGGTTCATAATGCTGAGGCTTGCATGCACCCTGATGACACTCTGATAGATGGTCCAGCTTTCCAGTCTGCCAGCTTTCTGCGTGCCAGTTCCCTGTCAGCAAACCCAGTCTGCTAGCCCTCAGCTTGAACTGGTCCCAAAGCCAACTCTCAGGAGGTCTGCCATAAAAAAGGCAAAGCTGCAGGCGATAAGCTCCTGCCCTTTGCAGCCTCGCCCTCTGGGATCCCTGCTGGTTTTCACTGCAGCGTTTCCTCAGTGGCTTGTATGTATTACCACGCCACCTGTAATCATTTGTGCCCCACCACCTGTCTCAGTATTTTTTGCAAAAGTCCTAGTCACAATTCTTCTTCCTTTCCCTATGAAGAGTCTAAGCTAACAGTGCCAGAAATAGCAATGCTTGGGTTAGCAATGCCAGAAACAAAACCAGAGCATGCCAGAGCACGTTAGGCCAGAGGATGTTATGCCAGACCATGTGACGCTTTGCTCTGCATTGCTACCAAACCTGTCTGTATCCACATGGGGCTTGTTAAATTCTGCAGAAAAAAAAGCCAGATCTGCAGATGTCTTGCTGATTCAAATTCTGGTCTGCAGAGGAATTACTCGATTTCTTTTCAGCAGATGTTCAGCTTGTTTTGGGGTTTGTAGATTCCCCCAGCTGTTCTGCTCCTGTCTAGAATTCTGAAATCCTCGTTTCTGTTCCAGTCTCCACCTCTGAGTCGGCAGATATCCTGCCTTAGTTTAAGTCTGTTGTATGTTCTATTATATCATGGCTTTCGTGTACCCAGGTGATGTTTCAACTAAGCCTGAGTCAGCTGGTGCATTGTCTGGACCAGATGGGGAAACCACTGACTTTGGTCTAGCACCTGCTGACATCCTGCTTCTAAGATGACGTTTGTTTGGGTCTCAGCTGTTTATTTACATTTTTTTTGTTTACTTTTTATCTTTATGTGCCGTGTTTGCCTTTCTGCTCGCCTACCCATTTAACCTCATAAAAGACCATGCCTGTTAGAAAAGGGGCTTGCCAAACAATTTCCAGCCATGATGATAAAGTAGGTTGGACTAAGATAGGTGAAGCAACCCATTTGCTCTCATGACCATCTGGTGGAGCTCCAGAGAGTCCCATCTTGTCAACCTGGTCTTTGGAGCACCTCAGAAAGGACTTACCAGCCTGTTCACCTCCTTGCTAAAATTGATCTTGGAGGCCTGCATACTCCAGAGGGTGTAGACCATTGGTCTATTCTACACAATACCTGAGTATACAGAGTATACCCACCAGAAAAGCTCAAGAATTTCAGTATGCCCACTTAAAAGTGCCCAATGATGAATGACATATCATTAGGCATGTGTCACTGATATGTTAACCATCAGTTAAATGCTTCTGTAACAATCTATCTCTATATGCAGTGCTTGTTTAATACATTTGCTTATCCAGCAAATTATTTGGTTTCAACGCTTGCTCTCCTCAAGGGCCGACGTCTCCTCTCGGTCTCTGCTTTGCTTTGTCTTGTCTGTGAAACTGTTTAAGAGCCTCTCTTGTACAAAATCTTCCGAATCATAACTATGGACTTCAATTTGGTCAGTTGGTCCCTCAACAAAACTGATAACATTTCTTCAACAAGAAGACAGGCTCATGACCATAGATGGTCATGAGCTTTGGGTTATGACCGAAAGAACAAGATCTCGGATACAAGCGGCTGAAATGAGTTTTCTCCGCAGGGTGGCTGGACTCTCCCTTAGAGATAGGGTGAGAAGCTCAGTCATCCGGGAGGGACTCGGAGTAGAGCCGCTGCTTCTCCACATCGAGAGGAGCCAGTTGAGGTGGCTCGGGCATCTGGTTAGGATGCCTCCTGGACGCCTCCCTGGTGAGGTGTTCCGGGCATGTCCCACCGGGAGGAGACCCAGAGGAAGACCCAGGACACGCTGGAGGGACTATGTTTCTCGGCTGGCCTGGGAACGCCTTGGGATTCCCCCGGAGGAGCTGCTCCAAGTGGCTGGGGAGAGGGAAGTCTGGGCCTCCCTACTTAGGCTGCTACCCCCGCGACCCGACCCCGGATGAGCGGAAGAAGATGGATGGATGGATGGATGGAAGAAGACAGGCTGAAGACGAGCCGATTTGCCCTGTTGGCATGCACACAGCTGGATATCTCATTGACTTGGAAGACTTGATGATGTGTCTATCTCTGCTGTCATCTGTGGATCTTAAGGACGCATATTTAATTGGATTTATGATAACTGGTTCCTGCTTTTTGGATTTGGCTGGTTCCAGGTCTTTCAACACACAAGGAAGACGTCGGCGGCTAATTTGGACCTGGTCAGGCTGCCTGCCTTACATGATGGCTTGGTTCATGTCTCGAGAAACCAGACTTTTGGCTGAAAGGATTACATCTCAGGGATTCTCTCAGGCATGCTCCATTTGTTTGGTCATTTTAATTTGGACATTTCAGAAGCGAGTGGACCGACACAGACTGAAGGTAGATGTCATTAAAGTTCTGCCTGTTCCCAAAACAATCATGTTTATCTGAAATTTGGCTCACTGACTGGCCTTGACAGGCCGTCTTATCTCAACACGCCTGAGAAGTTTTGCAAACTTGACGCTCTCGCCCCTCCCAACCCTTCTGCTGAGGAATCCCACGGACTTTTAAGAGGAGCCCAGCTGAATAAACATTCTGTCATCATTTCAGGACACACCTCTAACCGTCCTCGGCAGCTCCCCCCACCCCATGAGTGTGCACAGATCTCCATGAACTGAGTGATTCTATCTGAACTCTGCAGTACGGACTGTTATGCAACTGCCTTTGAGTCCCCCTCCCAAGCCCTCTGTGTAATGTCAGCGTCAGTATGTGCTTGTGTGCGACATTTCTTTCATTACCACATTTTTGACCTTCAGAGGTCAAAAATGTGTTAGGATTTTTTATTCTCCAAACCTTAGGTGTTATTTTTCACCATTTTTATTGTCTGTCCAACAGATCTCACTTGTAAATGAGTCTTCGAGGTTCAATGTGACTTATCTGTTTGAATAAAGGTTGAATGAATTGTATAATTCTGTACTTACTAATAAATACTTGAACATGTTTTGCTTTGATACCATTTTATAAATTCTACAACATGTTTTTAATACAAATTCAATTTTGTACAAAGTTTGTTGTACTTTGT
Organism: Garcialebias charrua; assembly: GCA_038048925.1. Classification (NCBI taxonomy): domain Eukaryota; kingdom Metazoa; phylum Chordata; class Actinopteri; order Cyprinodontiformes; family Rivulidae; genus Garcialebias; species Garcialebias charrua. Next base: position 32,208 of record JBBPBX010012615.1, on the reverse strand, counting down.
ACATCTATTCAAATATAAGCATCAGAGAAATTTGAAAATGTACCTTATGCTTAAAAATCAAAATAAATTGACAATTACATTGTAGTAATGGGTGTGCATTGGTTTCTAAGCACAGTACAGTATATCCACTACAAAAAATGTAGACTACACTACTGGTCTAGACTGGAATCAATTTGTTAGTTTTTTTTTTCTTGCAGCATCTCCTGTTTCTAACTTTAAATTTCACAAACATATTTTGTCTACACATTTGTCAGTTATATCAATTTTTACGTCATGAGCGATGTATACAATTTTTTGTAGGCTCAATGCCAAGGCAAACTCTTGAAAACTAAGATGATGAGTGTATGCTTTACAGATTATACGGGTTGTGGCATCTTTGAGTCTGACTATCATTGGGCATGTGATTTAAAACACTGTCAAGAGCACATTTTAAAACTGTCTAGCACCTTAACAAAACACTTGAATTTAAGATGTCCTTATGTTGTTTGTCAAGCTTTCTGCCCTTTATATATTATTTTCATTCCTCAGTGTTCTGTGATTTCACAGTTCACAATGCAGAAGCACAAATCTGACAAGGTCATGACGACCTGTCAGGAAGCAAACAAGATGAGAGGAATGAAAAGGATACATTTCAAGAAGACTGAAGAATCACATGCTCCTCTGCACAAATCATCTGTGCATATGATGGAAACGATTCAACCGAATTGTGCAGAGGATTATGATGTGCAAGTTGTATTCATCGTTTAGTTCAAATGTGCAAAAAAATTAAAGTAACAAAAACAAAATTAACATTTTTATTTTGCAATAAACTGTGCTGATGTCTTACATAAAAATTTATTATACTGGTCACAACACTGTTGGTAAGCTGGCTAGTCATTTTTTTATTGTGATTACATCATCTAAAATTGTATCATAGATCTTAAAACAAATTAAATGTAATGTCATTATATTTATTAACTAAGGCACAGTGCACTGATTTACTGTATAGGCAGTTACTAAAAGGATTTTATACTCACAAAAGCAAACAGTCTGGAAACTTATGATATAAATATTGTTCTAGTTTTTAGATGTTAATGTATTTATTTATGCATTTTTTATCACCAATTCTACTACAATATTGCTTGTGAAGCAGAAGTTCTGCCCACATCTCTTACTAATAGCAAATTTAAACAGTAAAATTCTTATTATTATTTTCCTTTGTGTGCATATCTCACCATGAGGGAAGGTGACCTGGATAGGCTTGGTAGTGTTTCTGAGGTTCCATATTGACAAACTTCCATCTGAATGACTACACATGAACTGTTTCCCTTCGTGATGCCAGCTGGCTGAATGAATGGCCTGTACCAAAAAGACAAAAGAAATAGAAAGTTTCCACATCATAGAGTTTGGTGTTAGAGAATGTAGCTACTGAATTTTGATTCCTATACATCATTCATTTTAGGAGCAATGGGCTTCTATCAGTAGCATTTAGATCCATTCATTTAATCAATAAAACGTTCTGTATATACTTTAGTCTGATCACAAACAACAACAAAACTCTCTTTTTTATTGATGATAGAGATAAAATATTTGCAGCTGCAGACCTATCACAATGCATTTCAAAGAGCTTC
>JBBPBX010012615.1:7872-19252 GCA_038048925.1 Garcialebias charrua | reverse complement strand
TATTTAGTCAGCCACTGATTGTGCAAGTTCTCCTACTTAGAAAGATGAGAGAGGTCTGTATTTTTCATTATACAGCGGTACACTTCAACTATGAGATACAAAATGAGGAGCGAAACAATCCAGGGAATCACATTTTAGTATTTTTTAATAATTTATTTGTAAATTATGGTGGAAAATAAGTACAAAGTATTTGGTTAATAACATACAAGCACTATTTCTGGTTCTCAGAGGCCTGTAACTTCTTCTTTAAGAAGCTCTTCTGTCCTCCACTCGTTACCTGTATGAATGGCACCAGTTTGTTTGACCTTGTTATCTGTATAAGTCAAAGTCAAAAGTCAAAGTCAACTTTATTGTCAGAACTGCAATATGTACAGGACATACACAGGATTGAAATTGCGTTTCTCTCAGTCCCTCGGTGCAACAGTAACCATTTAAACACTAAAACACTGAAACATTTAATAAACATAAGCATAAAATAGTAAAAGTGTAACACTGTCCTGAGTTTTTGCATAGTAGTATAAAAGTATGAAAATTTACACCAACACTAAAACACTAAACATTTAATGAACATAAGCATAAAATGAAATAATAAAAGTGTAATACTGTCCTGAGTTTTTGCATAGTAGTATAAAAAGTATAAAAAGTATATCTATAAAATAAACTGAAGGTTCTAGCATTGACATTTGCAAAGAGTGGCAAAGCAGCATATGAGTTAATGTACACAGTATATGTATGAGGTAGTTGATGTTGGTATAGAGGCAAAGTGGCATATGCAGTAAGGCACATAAGGCACATTGGGCATCCTTAAATAAGGCTAGTCAGAGAATACTGTATATGTATCAGCAGTAGTGTAGATATAAAAGTAGTGTAAATGTAAACAGTAGTAATAAATGTAAACAGTAGTAATAAATGTAAACAGTATTAATAAATGTAAACAGTGAATGTAAACAGTAGTATGACTATAGGCAGTAATGTAATACAAACATTAGTGCAAATATGAGAAGTAGTGCAAACTGAATGAGCACATGACCGAGAGTTTAGTGAATAACCCGTTTGATGACACAGAGTCCAGTGTTAAAATCTTTGTGTTGTGTGGTAATGTGTGAGAAAGTTTTTTGTGTTAAGGCAGTTCAAATGGGAGGGGAGGCAGAGCAGGCAGAGTGTTTAGCATCCTGACTGCCTGATGAACAGAGCTGTCTCTCAGTCTGCTGGTTCGAGCCTGGAGACTTCTCAGTCTCCTCCCTGATGGCAGCAGTCTGAAGCAGCTGTGTAGTGGGTGTGTGGGATCACCTGCCATGCAGAGGGCTTTCCGAGTGAGGCGGTTGCTGTGTAAGTCCTGCAGTGAGGGGAAGGAGGTGCCGACAATCTTCTCAGCTGCTCTCACGATGCGCTGGAGGCTCTTGCGGCAGGATGCAGTACATGCACCAAACCACACCGTGATGCAGCTGGTCAGGACACTTTCTATGGCACCTCTGTAGAAGGTGCACATGATGGGGGTTGAAGCTCCAGCCCTTTTCAGCTTGCGGAGAAAGTAGAGACGCTGGTGAGCCTTCTTGGCCAGTGATGCAGTGTTCCTGCTCCAGGACAGGTCCTCTGAGACATGCACTCCCAGGAACTTGGTGCTGTCCTACTCTCTCCACTGCAGTGCTGTTGATGGTCAGAGGGGCATGTTGGGCATCCCTCTTCCTGAAGTCCACAACAATCTCCTTTGTCTTCTCCACCTGTCCACAATCTCAAACAGTCAGACTCCAAACTCAACCATGTCTAAGACCAAAGAGCTGTCGAAGGACACCAGGAATACAATTGTAGACCTGCACCAGGCTGGTAAGAGTTAATCTACAATAGGCAGCAGGTTGGTGTGAATACATCAACTGCGGGAGCAATTGTAAGAAAATAGAAGAAGTACTTGAATCTATGGAAGACATATAAGACCATCGATAATCTCCCTCGATCTGCGACCCCACACAAGATTTCATCCCATGGGGTCAAAATGATCATGAGAGCGGTGCACAAAAATCCCAGAACTACATGGACCTGATGAATGACCTGCTGAGAGCTGGGACAAAAGTAACAAAAGCTATAGCACACTACGCTGAGAGGAACTCAAATCCTGCAGTGCCAGGCATGCCCCCCTGCTGAAGCCAGTACATGTTCAGGCCAGTCTGAAGTTTGCCAGAGAGCACATGGATGATCCAGAAGAAGACTTGGAGAATGTCATGTGGTCAGATGAAACCAAAATAGAACTTTTAGATAAAAACTCAACTCATTGTGTTTGGAGAAAGAAGAATGCTGAGTTGCATTCAAGAACATCATACCTACTGTGAAGCATGGAGGTGGAAACATCATGCTTTGGGACTGATTTTATTCAAAGGGGACAGAATAACTGATCTGTGTTAAGGGAAGAATGAACGGGGCCGTGTTTCATGAGATTTTAAATCTAAACCTCCTTCAATCAGCTGAGACTCTCAGCTGATGGAAGCCTGAGAGCATTGACGATGGAACGTGGCTGGATCTTCCAGCATGACAATGATCCCAAACACACTGCTTGGGCAACGAAGGAGTGGTTCTGTAAAAAAAAAGCATGTCAAGGTACTGAAGTGGCCTAGCCAGTCTCCAGACCTCAACCCCATAGAAATATGCTGGTGAAGATTCTCAGTCATCCAGGACATGATAAATCAAAAAGGCGTTCAATACAAGATCAACTGGACTTTATTTGTAACAGAAAACGTTTCGACTCCCATCCGGGAGGCTTTCTCAATTCCATGAACAACTGTGCGAAGTTTGGAGTTATAACAGAACCACGCACCATCATGTGTAAGTTTCAAGCTGAGGTAACACATACATGTAAATTGACAGATCACACCTCAACAGTAGGGGGTTCCCTTGAGGTCTCTGACAGAAGACACAACACTGTATGTAAATTGACAACAAACAACTCCCAACCAACAAACAGAGGCTTCTCAAAGAAATTTGTTAGTTTAATTTACAGACAAGACACCTCTGTTCCCATCCGGTGTAGAACGTTTCAAAATCAGTTCCAAAGCTGAGTTATAAGTCTTGGAAAGCTGAAATCTCAGACCTCCTCCTCTGTTGAGAGAAGGTTCTTCTCTCTTAACATAAATAGCTTCCTTTACACCTCTCTCAAACCATCTGTGCAAACATCTGTGCATCTGTGCACAGTTGGGTTAGTCGCACAGTCGCACAGTTGTTCATGGAATTGAGAAAGCCTCCCGGATGGGAGTCGAAACGTTTTTCTGTTACAAATAAAGTCCAGTTGATCTTGTATTGAACGCCTTTTTGAACCCCATAGAAAGTTTGTGGAGGGAGTTGAAAACCCGTGCTGCCCATCGACAGACCCAAAACATCATTGATCTAGAGGAGCTCTGCACAAAGGAAGCAGTGGGTGCAAACCTGGTGAAGACTTACAGGAAACATTTGACATCTGTCATTGCTAATTAAGGTTATGTTACAAAGTATTGAGTTGATCTTTTGTTATTTACCAAATACTTATTTTCCAAATCCTACAATTTGATTTCCTGGATTATTTTTCCCACCCTCATCTTGTCTCTCATAGTTGAAGTGTACCTATGATGAAAATTGCATACCGGTACCTCTCTCATCTTTCTAAGTAGGAGAACTTGCACAATCAGCAGCTCACCAAATACTTTTTTTTTTGCCCCTGTATAGTGCTGTATATTCTCATCTGGAAATGAATCTGCTTTATGATGCAAAAACATAAATCTGCAAATATTTATTCTCTACATTTTTTACAACTTTGGTATTGTGATATATGCCAGGTGCTTGACACAGACACAACTCAGGGCAGTTAAAGTCCAAAACTCCAAGTTTAATAAGAGATGTTTGTCAAAAACAGGAAGGTAGTCTGGAGCAGATAAATTGCTGGAACAAGTTTAAAAAAAGTCTAATGAGCTGGCAGGAAAACTGCCAAGAAGCATCACCTATATAGTTATACGCATGTCTCCAAACAGTAAAGGTGATGACAAACTATTACAGATGAAGTGGAATTTTTTTTTTAATCAAGACAACACAAACTCCATTAAAACTAAAAAGTGTGATTGAGAAATAAACTGAAATCTATAAACCATCAAACAACAGGAGGGAAACCATTAGATGCTACATGCTCATTTGCTAAAAGGTTAAATTGTGGAGAATACTGAAGCAAAAACCTTAAGATAAACTTAAAAACTGGCAGAAAAAAGTGGTAATCAAAGTCAAAGTCAAAGTCAAAGTCAACTTTATTGTCAGATCTGCAATATGTACTGTACAGGACATACACAGGACCGAAATTGCGTTTCTCTCAGTCCCTCGGTGCAACAGTAAACATCTAAACATTGAAACACTGAAACATATAATAATTGACATAAGCATAAAATAGTAAAACTAACACTGTCCTGAGTTTTTTGCATAGTGGAATAAGAGTATGAAAATTTACACCAACTCTAAAACTAAAACATTAAACATTTAATGAACATAATACTGTCCTGAGTTTTTGCATACTAGTATAAAAAAAGAGTATAAAAAGTATAACTAAAATAAACTAAAGGTTTCTAGCATTGACATTTGCAAAGTGGCAAAGCAGCGTATGAGTTAATGTACACAGTATATGTATGAGGTAGTAGTTGATGTTGTTATAGAGGCAAAAAGTGGCATATGCAGTAAGGCACATTGGGCATCCCTAAATAAGACCGTTCAGAGCACATTGTATATGTATCAGCAGTGGTGTAGATATTAGAGTAGTGTAAATGTAAACAGTAGTAGTTACATGTAAGCAGTAGTAATAAAAGTAAACAGTATTAATAAATGTAAACAGAGAATGTAAACAGTATTATGATTATAGGCAGTGATGTAATACAAACATTAGTGCAAGTATGAGAAGTAGTGCAAACTGTATGAGCACATGACCGAGAGCTTAGTGAATAAACCGTTTGATGACACAGAGTCCAGTGTTAAAATCTTTGTGTTGTGTGGTAATGTGTGAGAAAGTTTTAGTGTTAAGGCAGTTCAAATGGGAGGGGGGGCAGAGCAGGCAGAGTGTTTAGCATCCTGACTGCCTGATGAACAGAGCTGTCTCTCAGTCTGCTGGTTCGAGTTCAAATGGGAGTCTGCTGGTTCGAGTTCAAATGGGAGGGGGGGCAGAGCAGGCAGAGTGTTTAGCATCCTGACTGCCTGATGAACAGAGCTGTCTCTCAGTCTGCTGGTTCGAGCCTGGAGACTCCTCAGTCTCCTCCCTGATGGCAGCAGTCTAAAGCGGCTGTGTAGTGGGTGTGTGGGATCACCTGCCATGCGGTGGGCTTTCCGAGTGAGGCGTTTGCTGTGTAAGTCCTGCAGTGAGGGGAAGGAGGTGCCGACTATCTTCTCAGCTGCTCTCACAATGCGCTGGAGGCTCTTGCGGCAGGATGCAGTACATGCACCAAACCACACAGTGATGCAGCTGGTCAGGACACTTTCTATGGCACCTCTGTAGAAGGTGCTCATGATGGGGGTTGAAGCTCCAGCCCTTTTCAGCTTGCGGAGAAAGTAGAGACGCTGGTGAGCCTTCTTTGCCAGTGCTGCAGTGTTCCTGCTCCAGGACAGGTCCTTTGAGACGTGCACTCCCAGGAACTTGGTGCTGTCTACTCTCTCCACTGCGGTGCTGTTGATGGTCAGAGGGGCATGTTGGGCATCCTTCTTCCTGAAGTCCACAACAATCTCCTTTGTCTTCTCCACGTTGAGAGTGAGATTGTTGTGTCCGCACCACAAGGCCAGGCGGCTCACCTCGTTCCTGTAGTCCGTCTCATCGTTGTTGCTGATGAGACCCACCACTGTTGTGTCGTCCGCAAACTTGATGAAGTGGTTGGAGCTGTATGATGGTGTGCAGTCGTGTGTTAGCAGGGTGAATAGAAGGGGGCTCAGTACACATCCTTGTGGGGCCCCTGTGTTCAATGTGATGGTGCTAGATGTGTTACTCCCGACCCGTACTGTCTGTGGTCTCCCGGTCAGGAAGTCTAGCAGCCAGTTACACATTGAGGTATTCAGCCCCAGACTGTCCAGTTTAAGGATGAGCTGTTGGGGGATGATGGTGTTGAATGCCGAGCTGAAGTCGATGAACAACATTCTAACATAGGAGTCCTTCGTGTCCAGATGTGTGAGAGCTGTGTGAAGGGCAGAGGAGATGGCATCGTCGGTTGAGCGATTAGGTCGGTATGCAAATTGGAAGGGATCCAGGGAGTCAGGGAGGACAGATGTGATGCTTTTCATGACTAGCCGTTCAAAGCACTTCATCAGGATGGGGGTGAGTGCTACTGGGCGATAGTCATTGAGGCATGCGGGCGTTGCCTTCTTTGGGACAGGGATGATGGTGGTGGCTTTGAAACAGGTGGGGACGATGGCCTGGCTCAGTGAGATGTTAAAGATGTCCGTGAAGACCGCTGCGAGTTCCCCTGCACAGTCCTTCAGCACACGACCAGGTATGTTGTCAGGACCAGAGGCCTTCCGGGCGTTAATCTTGATGAATGATCGCCTTACGCTGTCTGAGGACAGCGTCAGCACCTGGCCATCAGGAGAGGGGGGGAGTTTATGTGCTGGTGTGCTGTTACTTGCCTCGAACCGAGCAAAGAACTCATTCAGTTCATTCAGCGCAGAGGCTGAGCTGTCACAGGTCTGGGGGGGTGGTTTGTAGTTTGTGATGGTCTGTAATATTTGGTCTGTAATATTCTTTATGCTTATGTAGAGACTTCAATAGATGAAAACTGGTCACAGGTTAACAGGGTTAGGGTTAGTCACAGGCAAACATCTTGTGTAGCAGCCTTGGAATTTGCAAACGTCTTTTTTAATACAGTCAAAATTGTCAAGTTTAATAAAATCTGCCCAGTGGTTCATGAGATATTTGGCTAACAGACAAACTCATATGTGTACACAAACAAACACACATTATCATCCACCTTTGCCTTTCAGCTGCAAGTGATAAAAATATTTTTTGTTGTTAATTTTATCTTGCAGAGCAGATGGAACATGAATAAAACAACATATTGCCAGATGAAAGCTGTACTGTAGCTTCAGGTGGGCTGAGATGACTGAACCTGGCTTCTGCAGAGGCAAGTGTCAAAGTTGCTAATGCATCATTTAGATCCGGGCAGTTTGTTTTCATTGGAAGGAAAGGAAAAAAAAAAATGCGTTCGAGGTTTTTCTTGGTCGAAAATATGTTTTTCTTTCTTAATCCAATCACCTGCCAAGTGTTTTCTTGGAAGTGGCTGCTTTTTCCCAAACAGTTCCCAGTGAATTTGTTCCAGATGGTTGTGAGCAAACCATCTGGTGCATCGAGTTAAGCAACATAAATATTATTTTCTGCCAAACTGCACCTTAAGTGCAGTGTTTCTGCAGTTTTCAAAAGCAGCTGTGAACCTACGTGTCTTTTTCTTTCTTTTTTTCATTCAAGTCGGCTTTCATCCCAAGGCTGCAAAATCATGCAAAACAAATCAATATGCAACAAGTTTCCTTTCACACTGCCTCCAGCTTCCGCTTCTCCTTCCAACTTGATTAGGTTTGACCCTAGGAAAAAAACTCAACTCTTCAAATGAAAAGAACTACAGGTTTCTCACATCTCCTGTCCTGCAGCAGCTCCACTGGCTCCCGGTTAAATCACGCATCATCTTCAAAATTCTACTCCTCACGTTCAAATCTATCCACAACCTTGCCCCTCCTTATCTATCTGACCTCCTACAAATCTCCATCCCATCACGCTCTCTCAGGTCCTCCTCTTCACTACATCTCCATGTACCCTCTGCCCGCCTCTCCACCATGGGGAGCAGGGCCTTCACCTGCTCTGCCCCTCACCTCTGGAACGCTCTACCGCCCGACCTTCGAAACACCACCTCCCTTTCTCTGTTCAAGACTGCCCTGAAAACACATCTCTTTAGACTAGCTTATCATTAACTTTACTAAATGTATTTTTATCTTCCATTTTATATCCTTTATGTATTTTATATTTCAATTTGTCGCTGATAATGTTTGCTCTGTATTCACTGTGTTGGTTTGTTAAGTGTCCTTGGGTGTCATGAAAGGCACTTTTAAATAAAATGATTATTATTATTATATTATTATCTCTATTTATGCATGCATACTATTAAAGGAGAGGAAGAAAGAAAGAACACATGAAAGCAGGGAAAAATGACACAATCCAGAGAGTTTGGAGTTAATAGAAGTTTACCGTAAGCAAGAGAACACATGAAAGCAGGGAAAAATGACACAATCCAGAGAGTTTGGAGTTAATAGAAGTTTACCGTAAGCAAGAGCACAGCAGAGGGAGAACGAAGCAGCTTCCTTGAGTTTGTGCAACTAAAAGAAAACCAAGGGGCACTTCTTTTTATCTGCCTACTCACCTTGCCTTCATCCTTTGGGCTGTCACTCAGATGAACTACAGGTCCGGGGTGAGTTTTAGTTGATCTGTGAGGAGACAGAAAGAAAGATCAGGGAGCTGACAAAGACATCAACTGTTATGAAACAACACTTTGAGAAGACACCATGTTTAGAGTCAAATTTTTTTTTTTTTTTTTGGGGATTTAGCTTTACCCATTCAACTGCCTGCTCAAACCACAAGCACTTGTTACAACAGCACTGCTTCTAAACATTGTGAGATATTGGCACTTTGTAGACAAAATAGAAGAAATAAAATTACCTCCTGACTATATTCCTAAAGCCATCAGTGTCGATGGAGGGTAGCCAGGGCAGTACAGTATATAGACGCTTCAGAAGGTGGTTTTGTTGGACTGTCATTTTCCTATTATAACAATCCTGCTGGCAGCTAGATATTTGGTATTTTGTACATTACCCTTTTCTGCAGTAATACAAAACAAGTTTGTGTTTTCTATTGTGCATTTTCTGGATTTATGTATCAATAAATGCTGAGGAATCTAAGACCCCAGCTTCCAGAAGAATCCCTTAATCCTCTTTTTTCCTGTCTTTTTTCTTTTAAACTATGAAGAGACATTAAAACTTGGTTGTCCCTTAAAATTGAAAAACATACCGAAGATAACAATCTCCCACATATTATACTTTGTTGATGACCTTGATATTCAAATATTTGATGTGGTAAACATTGTTTTCTTGCTTGTTAAATATCATATACACTGCTGTAAATGGAGAGGATCTACACCTTGTTTTGATTTTTTTCTTAACCAATTTAAACGGTATTACTCCTCACTGAAACATTTGAAATCTGGTTATGCAAAAATTAAGTAACGGTCAGTATCTCTAATCTGCTGTTGTTTTAAAATGAGCTCCTTTTTACTCATTTGCCTTACTGTTACGTATTTGTCATCAATAGTTTTAACCCCACTTTGTATTTTTTTTCTTTTTCCCTTTTTATGTTGCAAACATAAAAATGTTTTTATGTCCCCCAAACTCTGATGGACAAACTATCCACACTTGGACTAAGCCCCTCCATCTGTAACTGGGTACTAGACTTTCTAACAAATAGACCACAGTCAGTGAAGATCCACAACTTCTCCTCCTCCACCATTACCCTCAGCACTGGCTCCCCTCAAGGATGTGTGTTGAGCCCTCTCCTGTTCACTCTGCTCACATATGATTGTGCAGCCACACATCCAGGCTGTCATATTGTAAAGTTTGCAGATGATACAGCTGTGGTGGGATGCATCACAAACAATGATGAGTCCAGCTACAGACAGGAGGTGGAACACCTGGAGAGCTGGTGCAAAGAGAATAACCTTCACATGAATGTGAAGAAGACAAAGGAGATGATTGTGGACTTCAGAAGGAACAAACACACCCACACCCCACTGAACATAAGTGGATCTGCAGTGGAAGTGGTCTCCAGCTACAAATACTTGGGTGTACACTTGAATGATAACCTCAGCTGGAGCAACAACACCACCAGCCTGATCAAGAAAGGTCATCAGAGACTCTACTTCCTCAGACGGCTGAGACGAGCTGGTCTGAGCAGCCCAGTTCTCACCTCGTTCTACAGGTGTGCAGTGGAGAGCATCCTGTGCTCCAGCATCAACGTGTGGCATGGAGGCTGCACAGTTGCAGAAAGAAAAGCTCTGCAGAGAGTGGTGAAGGCTGCACAGAGGTCTGTTGGAGTCAGTCTCCCCACCATCACAGACATTTACACCTCAGATGCAGGAAAAGAGCCACCTGCATCATGAAAGACCACTCATTCAGCACTCACTCTTTGCCCCACTCCCCTCAGGACGGAGGCTGAGAAGCATCAAATGTAGAACCACTAGACTGAGGAACAGCTTCTACCCTGAGGCTGTTAGGCTCATGAATAAATAAATAATAAGAATATTCACTGCAAAATATTACAACATGCTGATGCTGATCTGTTTTCTTGTTGCTGTGTTCATCTGTGACCATTTGCTCATACAGACTCATGTTCGTGCTGCTGTTTACAATGATGTTTTTCTATTACATTAGTGCTTAGTGTATTTCTAGTTGATGTTCCTCCACAGTCAGATCCTAGATTTTATTAATGTTTTTCCTCTCACTTTTTGATGTAGGATGTAACTGGGACCCTGTGTACATAATCTCGTTTTCATCACATGTACCACAGGCGGTGCAAATGACAATAAAGACTCTCTGACTCTGACTCTGGCAATGTTCTTTGTACCTCAACGAGCATTTGTACACTGTTTGTTAAAAAAACAAAAATAAATCTAAGACCCCAGCCTCATCATTTTGCCTTAGGCTCACCGCTAGGGGATTGAGATTATATTTTTTGATGCATCAAACCACGGACATGAGTAGTTCTGAATCAATTAAAATGTTTTTGTTTTTCATTCTCAACAACATTGTGCTAAGTAACGCAAAGGGCAGAACTCTGAAATTTGAAAGTGCAGCACCTAGACTGTTTATGTTGTACACAACACATACTGTATGTGAGATGGCAAGGGCTAACCAAGTCATGAACCATTTTTACCTTCTGCATTGAAATCCAGTGTTTGGAAATATTTTGCCATTTTATGATGTTAAAGGGGAATTGTGGTACAGTGGTTAGAGAACCCTAACTTTATCCAGCCAGGCTGGTCACCAGTTTGACTCACTGGACTGACAACAGCAAAATGTGGATGGGAAAGGTGAAACACCCATGCCTGCCTCCACCCCCATTTGCCCCTCTGGGCCCTTGAGCAAGGCCCTTAACCTTTCCACCATCGGCTCCCTGGAGTACCCTAGATAGCAGCTATCTGCTCTACACAGATGGTTGTGGCATCTATGTGGTCTGTGATTGTGTCAGGAAGGGCATCTGGTGTGAAAACAATGGCCACATATTTGTGCAAGCCAGTTCACTGTGGCGACCCCTGACAAAGAGATCAGCCACAAAAAACAACAAAAAAAAGATATGAAAGGGAAAATGACAAGA
>JBBPBX010012614.1:38304-53746 GCA_038048925.1 Garcialebias charrua | reverse complement strand
GCTATTAGCTTCTCAATGAGTTAGGAAATGACTGTTGTAACTCGGGATGTTGCGTCAGAAAAATATCTCTGACTGTGGACGATGTAGCGAGGCTCAACATAGTCCGTAAATCTTCGGAATCCGCCATCCTCACCAACGAAAAATAAAACTTCCACACTGCCGACATTTTGAATTTTCCAGACTCCGCCGTGAGATCATGTTGTGCTGTAGCTGCAGGCAAAAACAGTGCCTTTTATATCGGTGAGTTATTTTAATGGAATGGCCAGTGGTGGGCCTCCCACCGCTAGGTAGCGCTATTGCGCTAATCCGCTTTTAGCGTAGCTAAATAATCTGTTAGCTTTACAGCGGATTGACTAAGTTTTATAATTCATAAGCGGGTTTGTGCTATTTTTATTTAAAATGCAGTACCGCTAATAACTAATTATCTATCAGTAAAAACGAAATAACGTATTTACGAGCAGCGCCGGATGTGGTCCGTCACAAAAAAGCGTCCCCCTCAGTCTCTTGGTGTGTGCTCTCTCTATAGCAGTTAGCAGCCAGTGTGTTACTCTGGAGCCTTATTGCTTGTTTTCGAAGAGTCAGACGAAGACTTTTTAACATGGAGGGTGAACTGAACTTGTGGATGTTTCTCAGCGGCCTACGTGACGCGTCTGGATTTAAAAAAAAGTTCGCCACATTAGCACTCTTCAAAATGGCGTCCGCGACTGCCAAAGAAGCCAGGATTTTACAACAAAACACGGTAAAACAATTGTTTCTTTGCTGAGAAAAAATATATTTCATAGCTGACGTTATAGTACAAGTTTTTCTGAGCTTGAGAGTTTCACGAAATGGTCAAATCTGCTGGATTTAAAAAAAGTAGTTCACCATTAGGACTCTTCAAAATGGCGTCCGCAGGGCAGCAAACTTACATACTCAGGGAATCACAAGGAACTCAGGAGACAGAGGCAACAGGAGACAATGCCAGGACAATGATAAACACAGAGATACAGACTTATTTTTGATTTGATTTGATGTTCATTCATTCATTTTAAAAGAACAATACAAAACAGTTTCATCAGATACAAGGATGAATAGACTTTTAGCTGAATGGATGGATGGATAGACAGTTAGCTGGATGGATGATCTTTAACAAGTTCTAAAATCATTAAAATTTAACCTCAGCTTGTGCCTCTGACCCAACAGAACCTCCTTCAGCAGCAGAATCCTCTGTGGTTCTCTGACTTCATCAGTCTGCAGGACTTCATCAGTCTCTCTCCTGGTTCTGGAGGAGTTCTGACCCACTCTTCTTTCCATTGTTGCTTCAGTTCTTTGAGGTTTCTGCTCAGCTCTCTGAAGGTTTCAGGTTCAGGTTCTGGACTCTGACTGGGCCGTTGATTTGATTTGATGTTTATTCATTCATTTTAAAAGAACAATACAAAACAGTTTCATCAGATACAAGAATACAAGTAGGATAAAATGAAAGGAGCAGAAAGAAGATGAAATCTTATTATATCTGCCCCTTATTTCACAGTTTGTTCAACCAATGATAACCTTCAAACTACATCACAAAATGAATAACTCTACTTAGCACGGTGGCACAACTGGTAGAGCTGCTGCCTCTCAGCGAGAAGGTTGCCGGTTCAAATCCCGGTCCGGGGCCTTTCTGGGTGGAGTTTGCATGTTCTCCCCGTGCATGCGTGGGTTTCCTCCGGGTACTCCGGTTTCCTCCCACAGACCAAAAAACATGCTTGTTAGGCTGATTGGTGACTCTAAATTGACCCTAGGTGTGAGTGTGAGAGTGGATGGTTGTTTGGTGTGAGTGAGACAGGTCCCTCTTGTAAATGAGTCCCCGTGACTCAACGAGGCTAGCCTGTATAAATAAAGGTTGAATGAATGAATGAATTGAATTTGCATTTTTAACATCACTCTCCAGAACATTCCACAATCCAACTCCCTGAATTGAGGTAGACCGTCCCTTTAAGCTGGTTCTGAATTGTGGTTTGATGAATATCTGTCCCTTTAAGATTGTAATAACTTTGTCTAAATTTCTTTGGATATTTAAAGGTAATGTGTTATTATGAGCCCTATACATAACTGATAAAATACTATATTCTACCAATTCCTGGAATTTCAATAAATTTAGCTGAAGAAACAAGGTGTTTGATGGGTGACTGAAATGTTTTCTGGTGATTACTCTTACAGCTCTCTTTTGTAAAATAAAAACAGGCTTTGTAATTGTTTTGCACGCTTTTCCCCAAACCTCAATACAATAGATTAAATGTGGAACAATGATTGTGTTATACAACATATACAGAGCTTTATCAATTAAAAAATCCCTGACTTTATATACAGGTACATGAACACACAGCATGACAATCACAAACACCTGGACAACAAAATGGAGGAGATAAGCAAGACAATTAACAGAGAGACCAGGGAGTGTAGGGATGGGGACCCATCACCTGAGAGCAACATGCTTACAACTGTTATCTTGAAGTTCTAGGGTGTAGAGAGCCACAGAAACGGTTATGGTAGGCCGGATTTGGCCCACGGGCCTTGAGTTTGACACATGCGATCTAGTGGTACTAAAAGTAACAAAAGAAGAAAAAAAAAACAGCCAAATATGTCTGCAGTTTAGCTAACAGACTTTGGAATGGGTACATTTTGTCCTTGTCAAACCTGTTGAAGAGAACCAAACTAAATACTCTGAAACTCAAACAACTTACTGTATAACAGTTCATGCACCGCTAGTTGGCAGTGTAGTGCAAATATTGCATAACTTGCTGCTACCAATTGTTGAATTTAATTAGCGGATTAGAATTAGCTTCCCCTAATTTTCATAAGACATTAGTGCTTTTGAAATTGCGGACCTAAATAAATTAATTAGTGCTTTAGAAATAGCGGAACTAATTTTTGGATTAGCGTTGCCCACCACTGTGGCCGATGTTGAAATTTAACACTAATATCGGCCGATATCGATACCATGCCGATAATATTGTGAATCCCTAGTAAATAGTTTATTTTTTACAAATTTATTTTGTACCGTCACAGCTGTTGTTAATAAATATGGCTGTGTGACAACTGGGACAAAGCTTTAACTCAGAAATATATATTTGTTATTACTTTATGGAAAGAAAATAATATTGAGATCCATCCTCTTCTGCTTAACCGGGGTCGGGTCGCGGGGGTAGTAGCCTAAGTAGGGAGGCCCGGACTTCCCTCTCCCCAGCCACTTGGGCCAGTTTCTCCAAGGGAATCCCAAGGCATTCCTTGGCCAGCCGAGAAACATAGTCCCTCCAGCGTGTCCTGGGTCTTCCTCTTGGTCTCCTCCTGGTAGGACGTGCCCGGAACACCTCACCAGTAAGGCTTACAGGAGGCATCCTAACCAGATGCCTGAGCCACCTCAACTGGCTCCTCTCGATGTGGAGAAGCAGTGGCTCTACTCTGAGTCCGTCCCGGATGACCGAGCTTCTGACCCTATCTCTAAGGGAGAGTCCAGACACTCTGCAGAGAAACTCCTCCCTGGGCTGCCACCTTACCATGGTGGAGGGGTTTGAGTGTCCCAATGATCCTAGGAGCTATGCTGTCAGGGGCTTCATGCCCCTAGTAGGGTCACCCAAGGCAGACAGGTCCTAGGTGAGGGACCAGACAAAGTGCAGCCCAAAGACCCCTTATGACGAGTCATACAAATAGATTCAATGTTCCCTTGTCTGGACGTGGGTCACCGGGGCCCCACTCTGGAGCCGGGCCTGGAGGTGTGGCATGTTGGCGAGCGCCTGGTGGCCGGGCTTTTACCCATGGAGCCCAGCCGGGCACAGCTCGAAAAGGAGACGTGGGCTCACCCCCTGTGGGAGGGGCCTAAGGGGGCCGGGTGGGTGCAATGTAGGATGGGTGATTGCTGAGGGCGGGGACCCTGGCGTTCTGATCCTCGGCTACAGAAGCTGGCTATTGGGATGTGGAATGTCACCTTTCTGGTGGGGAAGGTGTGTGAGGTTGAGAAGTTCCAGCTAGAAATAGTCGGACTCACCTCAACGCATGGCTCTTGCTCTGGAACCAGTTTCCTTGAGAGGGGTTCGACACTCTTCCACCCTGGAGTTGCTCCTGGTGAGAGGCGCAGAGCAGGATTGGGCATACTTGTTGCCCCCCATCTTGGTGCCTGTACGTTGGGGTTTACCCCTTGAACGAGAAGGAAGCCTCCCTCTGCCTACGTGTGGGGGGACGGGCTCTGACTGTTGTTTGTGCTTATGCACCAAACGTCAGCTCAGATTACCCACCCTTTTTGGAGTCCTTGGGGTGGGTATTGGAGAGTACACCTCCTTGGAGCTCCCTTGTTCTACTGGGGGACTTCAACTCTCACGTGGGCAATGACTGGAGGGGTGTGCTTGGGAGGAGTGCCCCCCCGATCTGAACCCGAGTGGTGTTCTGTTATTGGACTTCTGTGTTCGTCATGGATTGTCCATAACGAACAACATGTTAAGGCATAGGTGCTCTTGGCACCAAGACACCCTAGGCCGCAGTTCGATGATCGACTTTGTTGTCATCTCATCTAATCTGTGGCCGCATGTCTTGGACACTCGGGTGAAGAGAGGGGCGGAGCCTTCCACTGAGCACTACCTGGTGGTGAGTTGGCTCCGATGGTGGGGGAGGATGCTGGTCAGACCTGGAAGGCCCAAGCGTATTGTTAGGGTCTGCTGGGAACACCTGGCAGAGTCTCTTGTGAGACGGAGCTGTAACTCCCACCTCCAGGAGAGCTTCGAACAGGTTTCGGGGGAGGTGGGGGACATTGAGTCCGAGTAGGCCATGTTCCGTGTCCCTCTGTCGAAGCATCTTATTGGAGCTGTGGCCGCAGTGTTTTCGGTGCCTGTCTTTGCGGTAACCCTCAAACCCGGTGGTGGACACCGGCGGTGAGGGATGCTGTCAGGCTGAAGGAGTCCTATCGGGTCTTTTTGGCCTGTGGGACCCCGAAAGCAGCTGATGGGTACCGGCAGTCCAGGCGACATGCAGCTCGGGTGGTTGCTGAGGTAAAAACTCTGGAGTGGGAGGAGTTCGGAGAGGCCATGGAGAATGACTTGCATATGGCTTTGAGGCGATTCTGATCCACCATCTGGCATCTCGGGGGGAAAAGCGGTATGCCACCAACACTATTTATAGCGGGGGTGGTATGCTGCTAACCGCAACTTGGGATGTCGTGTGTCGGTGGGCAGAATACTTCGAAGACCTCCTCAATCCCACTGACACGTCTTCCACTGAGGAAGTAGAGCCTCCAGGGGGACTTTGGGTCGGGCTCTCCAATCTCTGGTACTCGGGTCACAAAGTGTAAAGCTCCTTGGTAGCAGGGCCCAGGGGTGGATGAGATTCGCCCGGAGTTCCTTAAGGCTCTGGATGTTGTGGGGTTGTGTTGGCTTACATGACTCTGCAATATTGCGTAGACATCGGGACAGTTCCCCTGGATTGGCAGACTGGGGTGATGGTCCCCCTATTCAAAAAGGGGGGCCGTAGAGTGTGTTCCAACTACATGGGGATCACACTCTTAAGCCTCCTTGGTAAGGTCTATTGTGGGGTTCTGGAGAGGAGGGTCCATCGGATAGTCAAACCTCAGATTCAGGAGGAGCAGTGCGGTTTTTGTCCTTGTCGTGGACCACTGGACTAGCTCTACACCCTCAGCAGGGTCCTGGAGGGTACGTGGGAGTTTGCCCAACCAGTCTACATGTGCTTTGTGGACTTGGAGAAGGCGTTCGACCGCATCCCTCGGGGAGCCCTGTGAGGGGTATTCCGGGAGTATGGGGTACCAGGCTTTTTGATACGGGCTGTTAGGTCCCTGTACGACCGGTGTCAGAGCTTGGTCCGCATTGCCGGCAGTAAGTCGCGCTCGTTCCCAGTGAGAGTTGGACTCCACCAAGGTTGCCCATTGTCACCGATTCTGTTCATAACTTTTATGGACAGAATTTCTAGGCACAGCCAAGGTGTTGAGGGGATCTGTTTTGGTGGCCTTAGGATCACATCTCTGTTTTTTGCAGATGATGTGGTCCTATTGGCTTCATAAGGTCGTGATCTAGGTGGTTTGGGCGTAGGCGGGAGAGTACGCTGGCATGACGTTCGCGTTGTTCGCCGCTTCTCCGCGCTAAGGAGTTATTTTATTTTATTTTACTAGACACCTTTTCATTTTGAACATTTATCTAGACCACATATGTCAAAGTGGCGGCCCGCGGGCCAGATCCGGCCCGCGGACTCATTATTTATGGCCCCCTGGATGATTTGAAAAAAAAAATAATAATAATAATAAATTTTTTTTGGGTGATGGCCTCCCTTCTCCCCTTATAGCCATCCTCTCCACACCATTATTATGAAATATTTATTCTAGTAATTATCTAGTGGAGTTTTTTATTATTATTAAAGCTGCACTACTGTATGTAACTTTGTAATGCAGTCTGTAACTTTTCTAACAATACATTTTTAACACATTTCTTCACTCTGTCACTATCTACTGACAGACTGATGTTAGACAAAGTAATCTCTGAAAAAAACTATAGTCCCCTTGCTTCTCTATCAGCATTTATAAAAACACTAAAAACACAGAGTGACCCGCCGTTAACCAGCCAATAAAAACAGAGTTTGTAACCAGCCAATAAAAACAGAGCTTGAATTTGAATCAGCCAATAAAAAACAGAGCTTGAATTTGAATTTCAGCAGAGCAAGGTGGAGCAGAGCCATATAAGGCTCTGAGGGGGAGGGATCAGAATGCTTTGCCTGTTGAAAATATTTCTAAGTTCTGCGCTCTACAGAAAGTTACACATAGCACCTTTAATGTATAATATACTGTAATATTGAGCATGCATCAGGGTTATTTATAATATATTTGTTATAAATAACTATATTATAAAATAATGTAAAATACTAAAAGCAGGAACATGTCTGTGTTGATTTATGCCAAGAACTTAGCAGATTTTAATTTAATTAATTTATTCATTCATTTAAAAGAGACGAAATAAAACAAGTTAATCAAAAAGAAAACAATGAATGAAAAGAGTGCAGAAAGAAGAGAAAAATCTTATATCACCCCCTTATAATAAATATTGAACCAGTCCGGCCCTTGGCTTGTAGCAAATTTGTTTTTTTGGCCCTCTGTGTATTTGACTTTGACACCCCTGATCTAGACCTTTTCTGTTCAGTGGCTTTTTAATTAAGGACTCTACGGACAGCTGTCATGTCTGACTGCGCTGTGGCTCCGCTAACGTCGCACGTTGCCGGTCAAAGCAGATGGCCGCTTGTCCTGAGCCCGGGTCTGCTGGAGGTTTCTTCCTTTTAAAAGGGAGTTTTTCCTTTCCGATGTTGCCGCTGTGCTTGCTCAGGATGAGAGACTATAGCCAGGCCAAGATTTGACTTGTCTGCTCGATTCCTTGAATGGATAGCTTTACTAATCAGTGTTTTGGCGGATGGGTACGCTGGCGTGTTGTCGTGTCGTCACCGCTTCTCCACGCAAAAAGAAATTATTGATTCACTTACCTACTGCCTTTGTCAACCTCAATCCTGTGTCATCTGGACTGTTCTGGATTTTCCCCTGTGCTCCTTTTCGGGGTATGCTCATTCAAGTTACATCTCACTGTTTCTTGGTTATTTTCTTCGGAGCCGTGGGTCTGCTGTTAGCGGCTAGCTCTGTGCTAGCTCCGTCTCATAGCTGCTTGAATCTTAACATCTTCTGTTTCTACCACCTAACTGCTGGGACTTTTGCATAGACCTCGTTACATCCATAGAAGCTCTCGGAAGAAATTCGTTTACTCTCGGCAACTGGGTCGGACTCGATTTCTTTTTTCCGCTTGGTCCACGCGACGTGTAGCACCTCGATTACGTCATCAGAACGCTGCATCTGTGGTCTCTTGTAGTCCACAGCACACGAAGTGGCAGGGAGAACGTGGAGTGGACCTCAGTTTGCTTAAATCGGTTCTACAGGCGTCCAGTCGCCAGTCCAACTAGTATTAAAATAAAACTTTTCAATGTACAATCACTATCCAACAATCTTTTAAACACTATCCACCTTTCTGATCTTAGTTGATATTATTATTTGATTTTACTTGATTTTATCACTTGTTTTATTTTTTGTTCTTTGATCTTTGTTGCACTTTGTAGCACTTTGAGATTTTTATTAATGAAAAGTGCGTTATAAATTGAATTCATTATTATTATTATTATTATCTACAACTTTCACGGGAGCGGTTTGCAGCCGAGGCCATGGTCTTGAGCCGGAAAAGGGTAGAGTGCCCTCTCCGGGTCGTAGAGGAGGTCCTGCCCCAGGTGGAGGAGTTTAAGTATCTTGGAGTCTTGTTCATGTATGAGGGACAAATGGAGCGAGAGGTCGATAGGTGGATAGATGCAGCGTCGGCAGTGAAGCGGGCGCTGTACCTGTCTTTCGTGGTGAAGAGAGAGCTGCGTCAAAAGGCAAAGCTCTTAATTTACCGATCGATCTACCTTCCTACCCTCATCTATGGTCATGAGCTTTAGGTTGTGACTGAAAGAACGAGATCCGGATACGGGCGGCCGAAAATATTGAGATATATATTGTATATTGCGATTTATCTTTAAAGTATTGAGATATATATTGTATATCATGATTTATCTTAAAATATCAAGATATTCATTTTGGTCCATATCGCCCAGGCCTGTAAACCAGCCTTTTCTCCCTTCTTTTGTTTTTTTTTAAATTTGAACTCTCACTGGGTTACTGTTTGGATTATTAGAGGTTTATTTTGTTGTTTGTTTCCACAGCCATCTCCTGAGTACCCAAATTATCAATACTTATGCAAACTTTGCTCTGTGCACATCGATAACATCCAAGGAGCCTACAAACACATCAAGGAGAAGAGACACAAGAAGAACTTAATGGTTTGTGGGATTTTTAAACATTTGTTTTCAATCTTCACCAAGTTACTCGTAATGTGTGGGTTTTATAGCTCACACCTTCTAGTTTGTGGTGCGTTAGGAGAAACAGGAGGAGAATGAGCTGCTCGCCATCCCGCCGCCTTCCCCCGCCCAGCTGAGGGCGTTGGACGCCGCCGTTCTGGAAACCGCCCATCAGCACGGGATCTCAGAGGAGGACTTCGAGGCTCGGAAGGCGGTGGTGTCGAGGATGGAGGCGATTGTCACTAGGCACCTCTCAGGTTAACACCCAGTTAAAATGTGACGTTAAACACCTTCAGAAGTATTTTTGTCCTGTTCAGGTAGGATTTTTTGGTTTTCCAGCTTGTTCCCTTCGCCTCTACGGTTCGTGTCTGGCCCGTTTTGCTTTCAAAACGAGCGATATCAACATCGATGTCACCTTTCCTTCCACAGTCAGTCGGCTTCTGTTTTACAAAACATTTGTGCGTTTGTTTTTCTGTGAACTGGTGGTAATGTGTCCTCTCTTCTGGTCAGATGACCCAACCTGAAGTCCTGATTCAGGTGCTGGAAATCCTCAAAAACAGCCGTAAGTTTTGCTCGTATCTTTTTCTCAGCTCGGCAGATTTTGATTTGTTATCGGTCATAGAAATAATAAAGTCCGTCTTTATTTATTGTCTTTAGCTGAATTTTCGGAGGTTGAGTCAGATTTTCATGCCAAAGTTCCCGCTGTGTTGTGTCGGGATCGGAGCAGGTGAGCATTCAGTATAAATTATTTTTTTTTTCCCACAATAATGTTTTTATTGATGCGGAAATCTTTTAAAACACATCCAGCTGTCCTATTTTAGTGGATTTATGAAACTACAGCCATGTTTCTTCAATTTACACCCACCTGAGTTGTTAGGGGACCCTTGCAGTTTGATGTTATAAAAACTGAATCCTCTGATAAAATAAGGTAACAACTGGGAGAACTGGGTTCGGTTGAGGCTGTGGCCAGTCGTCGTCTCAGGTCTGACTTCCTGTTGGTTCCTCTGTTCTGTGTCCCTGCGCAGCGGCCTGCCGTGTAAAGTGAGTGCAGGTAATGGCATCGCCTGTCTCACCACCAGTCACTTGGCAGCCTTGGCTAAACTGGAGCCCAGACTGGTTCCGCTGGTGCTGGCCTTCCGCTGCTGGGCCAGGGTAAGGCTGTGACCAAAACAACTTAAACCCTCCTTGGACTCGTGTTTTTTAACGTTTTACAGAAATTTTTAACCTAAAGCGTTGATCAACACTTTGAAGACTTAAAAATAGAACATTATTTCAAACTTGCATTTTAATTATAATTTTTTTGTATTTTCATAGATATTTTACAAGCGTAACATCAAATAACATACAAAGCAGGTCCAGATTATAAAAAAAGGTATTTTTTTCTGGTATTTGGACGTTTTCTCTCCAGCTGTGTCACATCGACTGTCAGGCTGAAGGCGGCATCCCTTCGTACTCCTACGCCCTGATGGTCATCTTCTTCCTGCAGCAGAGGAAGGAGCCCATCCTCCCCGTCTACCTGGGCCACTGGGTGCGTGAATTCACTTTGTGCTTCTTTCATTTAACGCATACAAAATATTTTCTTGGCAAACAAAACAAATTGTTTTGAAAAGTTCAGCGTCGCCTCCTTCCTCTTTCAGATAGAAGGTTTCGATGTGAAACAAGCAGATGAATATCATCTAACGGGGATCGTTCAGGAAACGTTTGTCAAATGGGAGCGAAGACGACCGAGTGCCTCAGGGGGACGAGGGGAGAACCACAGCGAGGCCAGGGGAGACGGCAAACCCAAACCAGAACCGAGTAAATGTGATGCTGCTCATCCTTCGGTGGGACAGGTGAGTTCTCCTTTACTTCTTTCCTTGAGGGTCATTCTGTCACACGTGGCTTCAGGATTTGGTGATTACGTAAATACACAACTGTTTATTTGTTTATCTGGTAACACTTCACAATAAGGTTCACACAATTTGCTTAACTGCTAGGGAACACCTCAGGGATGAATCAAGAGCTAATGAAACTGAGGAGAAATTCACCATGTGGGTTCTGAATAAACCCTGCACCAGTTAGGTCAAAGCTCGCAATTGTCAAAAACCAGTTTCCCACCGATTTTATTGGATTTTCTCTTTTGTAAACATATTGATGAAAGACATACAGTAATCAGTTTCATCAACTTGTACTGGTGTCATCTTAACTATATCTGACTATCACTTACTGATACCAAATCATTGCTTGGCTATTAGGAACGCTTTAAGGAGAGCTGACACAAAATGGCGACCAGTTTCCTCTGTGGCTTTGACCAGAGGGTCTCTTAGTAAAATCACACAACACAGCGTTCTTTTAGCAGATCAGAGAGCAGGTTTAACCCTTTATTTAAGCTCAAATGCACTCTCTAAAGCTGACCAACGAACTTTCGACAAAAAAAAAACCTTTCGACAGAACACAGCATTTTGCGCATGCGTCTGAATATGAGTATGGCAAGCCGGCCGTAGTTAGCTTGTAGCTCTGCTACTTAGCTCTCGAAAAAAGGACTTTTCCCGAAGGTTCCCCCTTCGGCTAAATACATAAAGGAGGTACATGCCTGCTGGATGGATACTAAGGCTTTTTCACGACCGGCCGCAGATGGCAGGGCCCTGGCAGCCATGCAGGATTCATTCAACACTCAGTTCATATACAGTAGTTCCCTCTATAGAGAACTGTGCACACTCGGGGGTGGGGGGTCTGCCAAGGATGGCCAGAGGCGAATCCAGAGCCCTAAAATGATGACAGAATGTTTATTCCGCTGGGTTCCTCTGAAAAGTCAGTGGAATTCCTCAGTAGCAGGTTTGGGAGGGTGAGAGCATCAGGTTTACAAAACTTCTCAGGCGTGTTGAGATAAGACGGCCTGTTAAGGCCAGTCGGGGGAGCCGAATGTCGGATAAACACGATTGTTTTGGGAACAGGCAGAACTTTAATGACATCTACCTTCAGTCTGTGTCGGTCCACTCGCTTCCGAAATGTCCAAATTAAAATTACCATACCAATGGAATGTGCCTGAAAAAATCCCAGAGATCTAATCCATTCAGTCTGGGTTTTCGAGACATGAACCAAGCCATCATGTAAGGCAGGCAGCCTGACCAGATCCAGATTTGCTGCCGACGTCTTCCTTTTGTGTTGATTTGTGGGTTGTGTCAACACTATCTTGGGGTTATGTGCTTCAGTTCTGCTGCCGTCCTCCCGTCCCTGGTCAGGTCAGAATGATGGTCATTCGCGACCAGGTAAAAGCCTAGGCACTGAACCACGAAATAGATGCCTTGCTGGCCAAGGCTGTTATGGTAAATGGAGCTTATTTATATAGCGCTTTCCAGCCCCCTGTGAGGAGCCCCAAAGCGCTTTACAATACCAGCCATCCACCCATTCATTCACACATTCATACACAGGTAGTGGTAGCCTGCCTTGCAAGGCGCCATCCAGACCTACCGGGAGCAACTCGGGGTTAAGTGTCTTGCCCAGGGACACAATAACACATGGTGGGCGGACGCGGGATTCGAACCTCCAGCCTTCCGATCAGGGGTCGACTGCCATTACCACTGTGCCACGGCCGCC
Source organism: Garcialebias charrua (assembly GCA_038048925.1). Classification (NCBI taxonomy): domain Eukaryota; kingdom Metazoa; phylum Chordata; class Actinopteri; order Cyprinodontiformes; family Rivulidae; genus Garcialebias; species Garcialebias charrua. The sequence continues at coordinate 41,296 of JBBPBX010012614.1, read as the reverse complement.
CCCTTATAGTTATAGTGCCTGTCGACCCCCTGCGGGATCCAGGGGGCTTTCACGCAAAGTATTTTTTAGTCCCAAAAAAAGACTGGTGGACTACGGCCAATTTTTGACTATAGAGGTCTGAACGTGTTTTTAAAAAACATTCCTTTCACATGCTCAACAGTCAGGCAGTCTCTCCAGGTTCACCTCGGTCGACTTGAAGGACACATACTTTCATGTACCAATTGCGTAGCACCATTGGCAGTTTTTCCGCTTTTTATTTCAGGGCAAGCATTTTCAATTCAGAGTTCTTCCATTCAGTCCTTCTCTGTCCCCCCCCCGTGTGTTCACCCGGTGTGTTGCAGCAGCCCTGTACCTTCTGCAGGTCAAGGGGTTGAAGATCCTGCCCTACTTGGACAATTGGCTGATCTGTGCACCGACACGAGCTCAGGCAGAGACGATACACTGCCCACTTTGGTTTTCTCCGGCAGGCAGTCCCAGTCAGTCCCAGTTCCCTGGGTCAGGACACACAGGCACATGACTGGCCCAGGTTGTTGCTGTATGTTTTTCCACCGCTCCTGATAGGCCCAACACTCCTGAGAGTCCTTCAAGAGGGCCATCAGTCCTCCTAGTGGCTCCCCTCGGACCCGGGAGAACTTGGTTTCCACTGCTGCACAGGCACTGTTGCAGCTCTCCAATGCCCTCGACCCCACAGGAAGGACCTCCTGTCACAGTTGGGGGTCAGATCCTGCATCCCAATCCCAGTCGCCTCCGGCTCTGGGCTTGGCCGCTACAGGGCCCAGCATTACCTTCTCAGAGTATGACAAGGAAGTTGCTAGCCTGGCCCTCGCCTTCCTGCACAGCTCCGCTCAATTCTCATTTCCCTTCACTGCACAGTCTGGGACTTTACCCGCCCACAAGGATTTGTCCAGTAGATTTTTGTTCGGACCAATCAGAGAACAGAAGGGGCGGAGTTTTGGACCCTAACCCACGCCCCCACCTGTCCCAGCGCGCAGAGCCCTATAAAAGGCTCTGCCAGCGCTCAGTCAGCGAGCAGCGGCATGTTCTCATTCAAAAGATGCAAAGCGATGCAGATATGTGACACAAATTTATTAATTTCCCCTTCTTAATCCCTTATCTGGAGTTTTCTTTTGGTTTTTGGGCCAAAAGTCAAGTTATCGCTCCCTTCTCCCTCCTCCTCCTCCTCCTCTCCGCTGAGTGCCACCTGTCCCGGCGCGCAGCCAGAGCCAGCGCGCAGCCGCGTTCTCATGCAAAGCGATGCAGATATGTGACACAAATTTATTAATTTCCCCTTCTTAATCCCTTATCTGGAGTTTTCTTTTGGTTTTTTCCCCCAAAAGTTAAGTAATCGCTCCTTCTCCTCCACCCTCCTGCTGAGTAAAATGAGAGAGACAGCAGGCTCAATTCGTTGCTGTAAAATGAACACGGAAATGCCTCAGGTTGTCACGAGAAATAAACTCGGGTTTTAGTTGCTGAGCGAGTCCCATCAGATTTTCTGGTGTTTTGGTGAGCTGGACCAGCGATCCATGGTTTGATTTTATTGTATTAAAACGTTTTATAACATATGATATAAACACAGAATTTGCGCAGCAAGAGAAACGCTGCAGAGGGGGCGGAGCAGTTGTCAGTCAAGTTCAGCTGCTGAACTTCAGCAGAGGGGGGTGGCTGAGGGGAGGGAGCAGAATGGTTTCCCTGTTCAAATTATCCAATGGTTTTGTTCCTAATCAGAGGCCAACGCCTCCAGCAAGAAACGGTTTTCAATGGGAAAATTCCAGACCCTTGTGTGAAGCGAAGTGAAGCACAGGGTATGGTTTCAACCAGGCTAGGAAGTTGCATATAAAATGAATAATGCCAGGGCCCCTTCCTCACGGCTGGTGTACACACATAAGTGGAAGGTTTTCAGCAACTGGTGCCGTGCCAGACAGGAGGACCCTGTACACTGTCTTCTTTCTGTTATTCTTGCTTTCCTTTAGGCGCTACTTTCTCAGGGTCGGTCTCCATCCACTCTGAAAGTATATGTTGCTGCCATCTCTTACTGGCATACGGTGGTAGGTGGGGAGACAGTAGGTTGTAACAATGATGTGTCCTGGTTTCTGAGAGGTGCCCAATGTCTGCACCCCCCCCTCAACACACACACACGCCTCGTCGTGCCTGTGTGGGACCTCTCTGGTTCTCACTGTCCTATATGGTCTGCTCCGTTTGAACCCTTGGCGGAAGTGAGCCTTCAGTGCTTATCTAAGAAGACCGTGTTTCTCCTGGCCATAGCTTTGGCCAAACGAGTGGGTAAACTACATGCGCCCTCTGTTCATGAATGCTGTTGCCGTTGGAACCCAGCTGGTTTGGGTGTTAGACTCTGGCCTAACGTAGCGTTCCTCCCTAAGGTGGCCTCATTTGTGATCCACTCTCTGCTTCTCCAGCTTGCTCGCTTCGATGCAGATGGTGCTGACGAGCCTCTCTGCCCTGTTCGGGCACTGGAAGCGTACGTCAGACGGACGGCTTCTCTGTGGCAGTCTGATAATATGTTTATTTGCTATGCAGGGCCTTGCAAAGGGCAGGCCCTGTCGAAGCAGTGCCTTGCGCACTGGATTGTGGACGTGGTGAAACAGGCGTACACTTTGCAGGGCCACCAGGGGTACGATGCCATTCCACCAGGAGCGTTGGCGTGTCATGGGCCGCTATGAATGGGGTCACTCTGGAGGCTATATGTGCAGCAGGCTCCTGGTCATCCCCAAATACCTTTGCTAGGTTCTACAGGGTAAACCTGGCTGCCTTTCACCCGTTGGAGGGGATCCTATCATCGCACCCATCTTCCTCTCGGTAAGGTGGGCATACTTAAATGTTGTTTCTTCTTGTGGGTGTGATTCCTCAGGACTCTGTTGGCAATCGTCATCCAGTGCTTTAAGCACCGCCTCTGACGGTCAGTAGGGATGAAATGGAACAAAAGTTATGACTGTAAATATGGTTCTATGAATCCCAGATGACCGCCAGAGCACTC